>CAUYTI010050437.1:0-10076 GCA_963575145.1 Galago senegalensis | reverse complement strand
GGCGCCCGCCACAACGCCTGGCTATTTTTTGGTTGCAGCCATCATTGTTGTTTGGCGGGTCCGGGCTGGGGATTCGAACCCGCCACCTTAGGTGTACGTGGCTGGCGCCTTAGCCGGTTGAGCTATAGGCGCCAAGCCAATCCTTATTTTCTTTACTTGAATCTCATTTTAAATGTAGTAGGGATATTACTGAGGTGCGCTTTTGGTAAAGAATCGCTCCCTCTTTTTTTTTTTTAAATACAAAATGTCAATATATTCAATTTCATTGATATGGTACATACATATTCTCACTTTCTATTATCTCTTTCAGTAGATGAGCAAAATATCAAGTGATTTTTTTTAAATCAATATTTAATTTTTTTTTTTGAGACAGAGTCTAACTATGTTAGCCTTGGTAGAGTGCTGTGGTATCACAGCTCACAGTAACCTCAAACTCTTAGGCTTAAGCAATTCTCTTGCCTCAGCCTCCCAAGTAGCTGGGACTACAGGCACCCACCACAATGCCCATTTATTTTTTTTGTTGCAGTTGTTGTTTAGCTGGCCTGGGCCAGATTCAAACCCACCAGCCTCGGTGCATGTGGCCAGCGACCTACCCACTGAGCTACAGGTGCCGCCCAATACTTAATTTTTTTAGAAATAATTAGAGAGAGATTCAACTCTGGCATAAATACCCCACTTAGTTCCTGAGCCTGCTTCAGTTAGAGGACAATCTATAAATAATTCACAAAGCTGACATTACTCACTGTATTGTGATCATTTTTTCTGGGAAAATTTTAGCAACTGTTCTAATATAGATTGCCAGTTATCAGTAGTTGGGAATGCAAGTCAACTTTTAATTATGCAGAGGCTGATTATTCAGACTCCAAATTGTTCATGCCCTGTACTGCTCCTTCCTGCTGCCTACCTTTTAGCATTTTCACTGCTCATTAGCACATACACCAGAAGGTAGGCATTGGGCAAAGGGGAAGGGAGAGGAAACAGAAATCAGTTAAACACTGAGGAGTAGCTCCGAGAAGGGTTTTAATACAATTTCTAGAATTAGTGATGAAAATTGAGTCATTTGGATTCCTGTGAATTGTATTTATTTGTTCTCTTCTTGTCCTCCATGGCAACAGATAATAGAATTGTCTGCAGAGAGACAACACTGTCTCTATATTTAATGTTTTCCTTTCTAGAACATTTTCACATGCTGGGTCATGATATTTTCTTTATTCATTACATTTGTACCTAACCTACTTACTTCCTTGGTGAATGGTTTATTGAGATTCCTGGCATATATATTGGGATGCCACATTTATCTGATAGTTTTCCAGTTATCCAGAAAACTGAATGTGTCCTTTTAAATACCAATATCTTTCATCTTCCACCCTATTTTGTTGGAAACGTGATTTTCCTCATGCTAAAACTGAGGCCACTGAATATAATTTAAGCCTTTCTGGATGGCCAAAGCTATCTATACTGTGTACATATTCCTGGGATATGTTTGGCTGTTAAACCCATGCAGGCTGGGCACTGTGGCTCCTGCCTGTAACCCCAGCACTTTGGGGGAACAAGGCATGAGGATTGCTTAAGCCCAGCCTTGGCAACACACCAAGACTTCATCTCTACAAAAAAAAATTTTTTTTTCTTGAGACAGAGCCTCAAGCTGTCTCCCTGAGTAGAGTGACCATGGCATGACAGCTCATGGCAACCTCCAACTCCTGGGCCCAAGAGATTCTCCTACCTCCGCCTCCTAAGTAGCTGGGGCTACAGGTGCCTGCTACAACACCCAGCTATTTTTGGTTGCAGCCATCATTGTTGTTTGGCAGGCCCGGGCTGGATTCGAACCTGCCAGCTCAGGTATATGTTGCTGGTTTCTTAGCTACTTGAGCCACAGATGCCAAGCCGTACAAAAAAAATTTTTAAATAGCCAGATTGGCTCATTGCCTGTAGCTCAGCAGCTAGGGTGCCAGCCACATGTACCGGGACTGGCAGGTTAGAACCCAGTCCGGGCCTGCCAAACAATGACAACTACAACAACAATAACAGCAACAACAAAAATAGCCAGGTATTGTGGCAGGCGCCTGTAGTCCCAGCTACTTGGGAGGCTGAGGCAAGAGAATCACTTAAGCCCAGGAGTTTGAGGTTGCACTCTACTGAGGGCAAACATAGTGAGACTCTGTCTCAAAAAAAAAAAAAAATTAGCCAGGCATGGTGTCACATAACTGTGATCCCAGCTCCTCAAGGAGACTGAGGCAGGAGGATCCCTGGAGCCCAGAAGTTAGAGGTTGAAGTGGGCTATGATGATACCATGGCACTCTAGCCCAGGCAACAAAGTGAGACCCTATCTCAAAAAACCCCAAACCAAAAACCTCATGTGGGTGTGCTGTCATTCTAACAGGTGTCCACCCTGGCCCAAGGGCCACATGGATTATGTAAGGATTTTTTTGGCTATCTGTGGTGACTGATACCACAAAAATTATACACATACCTCTTTTTCCTTATCAGCTTTTGTTAGTGTTTGTGTATTTATTGATTGATTGATGTTTTTGAGGCACAGTCTCATTCTGTCAGTCTGGTTAGAGTGCCATGGCACCATAGCTCGCAGCATCCTCAAACTCTTGGGCTCAAGCCATCCTCCTGCCTCAGCCTCCCAAGTAGCTGAGACTATAGGCACCCACCACAACACCCAGCTAGTTTTTCTATTTTTAGTAGAGACAGGATGTTGACCTTGCTTAGACTGGTCTGGAACTCATGAACTCAGGCAATCCACCCACCTCAGCCTCTCAGAGTACTAGGATTACAGGATGGAGCCGTTGCACCTGGCAGTGTTTGTTTATTTAATGTGTGGCCCAAGACAACACTTCTTCCAGTGCAGCATAGAGAAACTATAATATTAAACACCCCTGAAAGCCTCTGGTTAAGTGAAATGTTTCGGATATAGTAAAACTTGAATGGTACTAGTGTTTTTATTTGCCCGAAGGCTGTTACATTGTCATATGACTTTTCTGCCTCCTTCCCCCAGTCTGTGACCTCTTTTGCCATTATCAGGAAAAACCTGTCTCTCATCTTCTCCCCTTACTAGTTCTCTGCCTTTGAATGACTGTGCCTGAGAAACTGAATAGCCAAGCTAGTTAGAACCGTGTCTAAAATAAGGACAAATAGGCCTGCACATGAGTACAAAGCTCTCACAAATGAATATAAGTATTGGGTCCAGAGACAGCATCACGACATAGAGGCTTTTTTCTGCCTTCCTTAATAATTTTCAGTCATGTAGTTAAGTTGTAGGCTAATTGTGTTTCAAAGAGATTGTTTAGAACATGAGATGGTCTTGAATAAAGCTATGTACAAAAGAGTCTTCTTCAATGAAAATTGCAGACTGATTTCCCATACGGTGGGACAAAGGGCACAATGAAGAGGTTAACATAAGGAATGTTGATTTTTTTTTTTTTTTGAGACAGAGCCTCAAGTTGTCCCCCTGGGTGGAGTGTTATGACATCACAGCTCACAGCAACCTCTAACTCCTGGGCTCAAGCGAGTCTTCTGCCTCAGCCTCCCAAGTAGCTGGGACCACAGGTGCCCGCCACAACGCCTGGCTATTTTTTTTTTTGGTTGCAGCCGTCATTGTTGTTTTTGGCGGGCCTGGGCTGGATTCGAACCCACCACCTTAGGTGTATGTGGCTGGCGCCTTAGCCACTTGAGCCACAGGCGCCAAGCCATTTTTTTTTTTTTTTTTTTTGCAGTTTTTGGCCAGGGCTGTGTTTGAACCCACCACCACCTCCGGCATATGGGGCCAGCGCTCTACTCCTTTGAGCCACAGGTGCCGCCCATGGAATATTGATTTTTTTTAAAAAATGTCTTTAAGCCTACCTAAATATATAAAGTTGCGATGGTAACTAAGTCACTTGTTCTATTACCCCACCAAAGACCAAGTAAACGAAAGCACTTGGGCTGTAAGTCTTTGGGAAATAATCTCAATAAGTACTCTGGTTTCTGTGTCCTCCCTGGTGAATATTGTGAAACTGTCTGTCTAGAAACCTCCCCACTGATAATTCCTTTTTTATTTTATTTTTTATAAGTTCTGATCTTTGGATATTTTTGTGGAATAGGGACACAGTGGTTAGGTTCCAGGATTCTGGTGGACTTTTCGTGTGTTCATTCGCTTTGCTTCCTGGGGATCAGAGCTTGCTGTGAGTCATGTTCCATCTGATTTGTATTGGATCCGGCTGTGGGACCATGACTCACACGGGCTTCAGGCCCAGCTGCCCGGCTCATCTTCTGAGGAATAGATGTCCTGACACATCTTTCCTTTTCCCTCTTGCACTTTCAGGATCTGAAAAGAACATCATTACCAACAGTAGGCAGGTGCGCCTTGCCACAGGCGTCTTCCCTGTTGTCAGTCTCCTGAACCACTCCTGCAGCCCCAACACCAGCATATCCTTCTGTAGCACTGTCGCCACCATTCGGGCATCTCAGCAGATTGGAAAAGGGCAAGAGATTCTCCACTGCTACGGTGAGCCATGTCTCCTCACTACTGTCCTGCCTTTCTACAGCAGAAAAGGACAGGGTGGGTAAGAACGAGCAAGCCCCTGGGCAGTGACTTCGCCTGTCAGTGTTTGTTTCCTGGAAGAGGCAGTGCATACTGAGACCGAAAGAGAGAGAAAGACCTTCTTACTAGGGCCCTATTGTGGCTATACTGTTTTCATCACTGCTTAATCCCTGTAAACTTCCTATTCTGAAAATGAGCTAGAACAACTTCTTGGCTTCCTTTTCTTCCTGTCTCGGCAACTTGGAAGCTTATTTTAGTATCCACTTCCACAAGTGTTTGAGTGAAGGTTAGCTGTCACATGGTAAATAATTGTCTAGGCCCTCTAATAAGCTGAAGGTTTCTAAGTAATGTTTGACTCTTGCCTGCTTTCAATATTAGCTGAGGGTGATCTCTCCCCAGGGCCTCATGAGAGCCGGATGGGTGTGGCCGAAAGGCAACAGAAGCTGAGGTCTCAATATTTCTTTGACTGCAAATGTCCAGCTTGTCAAACTGAGGCACACAGAGTGGCTGCAGGGCCCAGGTGGGAAGCATTCTGTTGTAACAGATGCAGAACACCCATGCAGGTAAATCTCCCATCTCCTTTTTCTTCTCTGTTTTTCCTGGAGGTCAGTTTTCCAGCCTAAAGGCGATAAGTCTTTAGGAGGAGGCATTGGGGACTTATGGGTGCTGTGAGCAGTAATATTACTTCCATTTTAGTCAATCATCCCCACACATTGGTTACCCCTCCAAAGGAACCACAGGGAAAGGTTGGATTTAGTGATATTTCTCTTATAAATGACAGAAAATCATACCTAAACTGGCTTGGAGGAAGGAGGAGACTAGATTGTATTTGTTCAGGTTAAGTCATTGAAAAGTCTCAAAGTAAGGCTACTTCAAATACAACTTGATCCAGGGACTCAGATAATGTCACCAAGACCCAATTTTTCTGTCTACCTCTCTTAGCTCCATTATCTCTATGTTAGCCCCATCCCCAGACAGACTTCTGTGGTGGCAACATGGCTGCCAGCAGTCCCAGCCTCCTGTCCTCCCTACCCAGGAGGATAAACAGCAGTCTGAACAAAAAGGTTATTGGGTTTCAATAACCCAGTAACTTGCTGGAGGAAAATCAGAGCCACATCATTTTCCTCCAGTCATTTGTGCCAGAGGAATGGGTCACATCTGAGACACGTGTCACCCCCTCAGCTATAGGGCACTGACCATAGGAGGGTGAGAGAGGATTCTCAAGAGAAAGTGGGTTGCTGTTACCAAATGAGGAAATAGATACTGGCATCAAAACATAGCAGATGTCCACCTCAGAGGTTTCCTCTTCTCTCAAAGGGCACAATATTCATAAGGGAACTATTAGTGGAATGCAGAGCTCGTTGTGTTAGAAAGCCAGGTGGGAGACCTCACCTATCACCTTTTTCTTTTTTTTTTTTTTTTTTTTTTTTGAGACAGAGTTTCTCTATGTTGCCCTCAGTAGAGTGCTATGGCATCACAGCTCACAACAACCTCAAACTCTTGAGCTTAAGAGATTCTCTTGTCTCAGCCTCCCATGTACCTGGAACTACAGGCGCCTGTCACAATACCTGGCTATTTTTTGATTGTAGTTGTCGTTGTTATTTGACAGGCCTGAGCTGTGTTTGAACCTGCCAGCTCCGGTGTATGTGGCTGGCGCTCTAGCTGCTAAGCTACAGGCACCAAGCCCTAGCACCCTTTTCTTTCTTTTTTTTTTTTTTGTAGAGGCAGAATCTCACTTTATTACCCTTGGTAGAGTGCCGTGGCATCACACAGCTCACAGCAACCTCCAACTCCTGGGCTCAAGCGAGTCTCCTGTCTCAGCCTCCCGAGTAGCTGGGACTACAAGCACCCGCCACAACACCCAGCTATTTTTTGGTTGCAGTTTGGCCGGGGCTGGGTTTGAACCCGCCACCCTTGGTATATGGGACTGGCGCCCTACTCACTGAGCCACAGACACCGCCCTAGCACCTTTTTCTATTGGTTTTCTTATGACATTTGCATAACCACTACAAATGTGTCTATCATCCAAAGTCCTGGGTCTTAGAGAATAGAGAGGGGGCTATAGAAATGGAAAGAAATTGTGGACTCTGCCAGTTCTGTTCTAAAAAAATAAATCTCAAGTGAGATCAGCTACTGCCTTCATTAAAATTGCTGCTATCAAATGAAATCTAGTTGGCTTTGGTTATGATGTGTTATTGCAGGAAGCTCTTTCCCCTGTGGGGTCAGCAACCATTGAGTAATCATATAAGAACATACCAACTCTGGCAGAGGAATAAAAATAAAACTGACTTCCACAGGGAGATGACATGCTGTGCTGTGGCAACAGATCTTGCACAGAATCCATCAGCAGGGACCACCTAGTTTCTCAGTTACAGGACCTTCAACAGGCGGTTGAAATGGCCCGGAAGCTTCTCAGAAATGGTGAACTAGGTGAGACTGGCTCCCTGCTCTGGTCTTCCAGCCCCTTCTCTTTAATTCATTCTGATAGTACCTTGGACTCAGGGATTCTCAGTAATGATTGAAGAATTGAATTTAATTATCCCCATACCAGCCACAAGATGGCTATATAGGCCAATGAGACCAAACACTAACCAGTTTAGTTACTGTGGTGTCCTTGAAAAGGGCCAGATGGGCTTGGTGCCTGTGGCTCAAGCAGCTAAGGCGCCAGCCACATACACCTAAGGTGGCGGGTTTGAATCCCCAGCCCAGGCCCGCCAAACAACAATGATGGCTGCAACCAAAAAAATGGCCAGGCATTGTGGCGGGCGCCTGTAGTCCCATCTATTTGGGAGGCGGAGGCAGGAGACTTGCTTGAGCCCAGGATTTGGAGGTTGCTGTGAGCGTGATGCCATGGCACTCTACCCAGGGGGACAGCTTGAGGCTCTGTCTCAAAAAAAAAAAAAAAAAAAGAAAGAAAAGGGCCAGATGATTTAAGCTGTTGTTTTCTTATATGTCAAAGAGCTAAGTTAAAGTAGCCCTGACCAATCAAGGGTTATCACTGACATCTGTGAACTTTATGCAATTCCAGAAGTTTGGTGTCATTTATTTGAATTCCAAGGCTAGATGATGTAACTTCTAGAAAGGTTGTTCTGTTCTAATCGGAACAAGTCTCTTCTAGAAAGTAGTACGTCATGTGCCAAATGGATATAAGTGTTCAGAATTTTTTTTAGCAAAGGAGTTGTGGAACTCCCCCATTACCCTTGAAAACTCTGCCTTAGAGGGTGACATTGTGAGAATTTATTTTCCCTACTTTATGAAAGTTGACCTTTAGCTTAGATTTTAGAGTCAAGAGAAATAATTGACCATAAGTGGAGGGTAGAGTTGGTTGTGTTTAAAAAGCTGAAGTCAGAGAGGTGTTGTGGTGGGCACCTGTAGTCCCAGGCTTGGGACTGGGAGGCTGAGGCAAGAGAATCACTTAAGCCTAAGAGTTTGAGGTTGCTGTGAGCTGTGATGCGATGGCACTCTACTGAGGGTGACAAAGTAAAACTCTGTCTCTAAATAAATAATAAATAAAAAGCTGATGTTGGAAATCCAGGATGAATGTGGGGAGTTCTCACCTAGCAGCTTTTGCTAATGAAAGAGAAAGTGTAAGAGCACAACAGCTTTATTGGAACAGACATTGTGGGTTGGTGACAACTAAGAGATAAAGGGGAGTTTCTACATTCAACCCAACTGAGATAGAATTTGAGACCTGGGTTCTCATTTCTAGGACTGGACTTGTGTCTATAACAAGGCATTTTTCCCTTGAATTGCTAGAGCAAGCTATTCAACGGCTATTGGGATGCCAGCATGATGCTGAGAGCTTCCTGTCAGCAGAACACACCATGGTAGGAGAAATCGAGGATGACCTGGCCCAGGCCTATGCCACCTTAGGTATGGTGTGTGTTTTCATTTTCTGCATTCAGGAACAGTCTGCCTCTATTTTTTGTTGTGATCCTGGCCTTGTCTGGTTGGTTCCCTCTGAGTCTTTAAACTTAGAGATTGCTCTTCCTGCTGTTCAGCTTTCCCTCCTTTAAGAATGTTCACTTGTATGTGATTGTGGTTCTTTTCTGGAACATGATTTTTTCTCACAGGGGACTGGGAGAAGTCAGCTACCCATCTACAGAAGAGTCTCCAAGTGGTTGAGGTTCGCCATGGGCCATGCAGTATTGAAATGGGCCATGAGCTCTTCAAACTGGCCCAGATTTATTTCAATGGGTAAGTCTTTCTCTTTTCCTAGCACTTTGCCAGGACATATATGGTTCTGTCTTTTTTTTTCCTCTATTGAGGCATTTTATTTTTAAGTATGTGTTACATCTCTAGAATAGAATCCCAGGATTTTCCCTCCTGTGTGTTTTCTTCTTGCTTCTTCATGGTCCATGATGCCAGCTGAAGTTGTCAGTACCATGAAACCAAACTGGTGGGATGGGAGCAGATTATTCTGCCATTTTTCTAGATCTTTGAGTTGCACATCAAACCCGGGGCTGATCACTCCACACTAGTTTAACCTGCCTGTGAGGTTCACAACAATTTTCCCAGCTCTGGCTCTGCACCTGTGGCTCAAGTGGCTAGGGCGCCAGCCACATACACCTAGGGTGGTGGGTTCGAATCCAGCCCAGACCTGCCAAAACAACAATGATGGCTACAACCAAAAAATGGCCGGGTGTTGTGGCGGGTGCCTGTGGTCCCAGCTACTTGGGAGGCTGAGTCAGGAGACTCACTTGAGCCCAGGAGTTGGAGGTTGCTGTGAGCTGTGAGGCCACAGCACTCTGCCCAGGGGGATAGCTTGAGGCTCTGTCTCAAAAAAAAAAAATTTTTTTTCCCAGCTCTGTGATCATCGATAATTTCAAATTCCCCGATGTAACCATGCTTCATGATCACAGTTAGAAACCGGACAGTACGGCTTGGCACCTGTGGCTCAAGCAGCTAGGGCGCCAGCCACATACACCTAAGGTGGAGGATTCAAATCCAACCTGGGCCCGCCAAACAACAATGATGGCTGCAACCAAAAAATGGCCGGGCGTTGTGGCGGGCGCCTGTGGTCCCAGCTACTTGGGAGGCTGAGGCAGGAGACTCGCTTGAGCCCAGAAGTTGGAGGTTGCTGTGAGCGTGATGCCACGGCACTCTACCCAGGGGGATAGCTTGAGGCTCCGTCTCAAAAAAAAAAAACAAAAAAAAAAACGGACAATACTTTGGATTGCGGCCTTATGAGAACCTGGCATTTGCCTTTCTTTTTAGCATTGTTAATACTCTTAAAAGCATCATCCAGGACATTTATGCACACCATTATGGTGGCATGGAAAGATGGCAGAAAAAGGACAGGCATGCGGGAGAGCGCCTGCAGTTATGGGAAACAGGCAGCCTACCATGTTCTGTCTTGTATTAGGCTCTTTTGTGTATTACTTTTCTTCTATAGTGTTGTTTTTTTTTTTTTATTGAATGTTAACTATGTACATTAATGCACTTCTGGGGTACAGTGTGGGGTTATCACATGCATTCTGAAATACTTCCATCAAACTGGTCAACACAGCCTTCATGTCATTTTCTCAGTTATTGCTTTAAAACGTTC
>CAUYTI010050436.1:0-10857 GCA_963575145.1 Galago senegalensis | reverse complement strand
CAGGCGCCCGCCACAACGCCCGGCTGTTTTTTGGTTGCAGCCGTCATTGTTGTTTGGCGGGTCCGGGCTGGGGATTCGAACCCGCCACCTTAGGTGTACGTGGCTGGCGCCTTAGCCGGTTGAGCTATAGGCGCCGAGCCGCACACAGCTGTGATTTAATAAAAAAAGAAAAATGAACAATTGGAGTATGAAGTTTGGCTGGACTGGAGTTGGTAAAAGTTGTTCTTTCACCATTCTTTTTTTTTTTTTTTTGTGGGGACAGAGTCTTACTCTGTCACCCTTGGTAGAGTGCTGTGGCATCACAGCTCATAGCAACCTCAAACTCTTGGGCATAAGCAATTCACAGTGGAGATGCTGTGAGAAACACAGCAGAGAGAGAATAACTAGTAGAAAGACCCTGAATAGGAGTCGGCGCGCTCTGTGCTAGGCCCCATGAAGGACTGATTTTTCCTTCTAGGTAATGAGGTCACTTCTAAATTCCAGGCTCTGTGCAGACAGTATTCTTGCTTCTTTCTTCTCCTCAGAGGAGCCGTGCATGCAGTTCCTCAGAGTTTATGGGTTGGGAGTGGGAGCTCGTACAGAGGTTTATCATGAGGATATATTTCAGGGGACCTCATTGATACTGGTCTTCACAATCTGGCAGTAACTACACAGCATCAGTCTCTACATTCTCTGACTCAAGTTTTGGGCAAGTACAAACACTTAATTGCACTTCACAGGTGCTGCACTTTTTACAAATTGGAGATTTGTGGTAACCCTGTGTCAAGCAAGTTTGTTGGCATTATTTTTCCAGTAACATGTGTTCATTTTGTATCCCTTTGTCATGTTTTGGTAATTCTTGCAATATTTCAAACTTTTCATGTGATTTTATCTGTTATGGAAATCTGGGATCAATGATCTTTGATGCTACTATTGTAATTTTGGAGGGTGCCATGTGCCCACATGAGACAACAAACTTAATTGATAAATGCCATGTGTTTTCTGACGGCTCCATGGACTGGCTTATTCCCCTATTTCTCTCCCTTTCATCTGGCCTCTGTATTCCCTAAGACACAATAATATTGAAATTAGGCTAATTAATAACCCTGTGGTGGCCTCATAAGTGTTCAAGTAAAAGGGAGAGTCCTACATTGCTCACTTTAATGATTAAGCATAGTGAGGAAAGCATGTTGAAAACTGAGATAGGCCAAAATCCAAGCCTCTTCCACCAAATAGTTGGCCAAGTTGTGAATGCAAAATCAAAGTTCTTAAAGGAAATTAAAAGTCCTACTCCAGTGAACACACAAATGGTGAGAAAGTTAAACAGCCTTATTGCTGATAATGAGGAAAGTGTTAGTAGTCTGGAAAGAAGATCAAACGAGCCACAACATTCCCTTAAGCCAAAGCCTAATCAGAGATTCTGTGGAGGCTGAGAGAGGTGAGCAAGCTGCTAAAGAGAAGTTGAAACCTAGCAGAGGTTGCTTCATGAGATTTTTTTTTTTTTTTTTTTTTTTTTTTTGTTGCAGCCATCGTTGTTTGGCGGGTCCGGGCTGGGGATTCGAACCCGCCACCTTAGGTGTACATGGCTGGCGCCTTAGCCGGTTGAGCTATAGGCGCCGAGCCTGCTTCATGAGATTTAAGGAAAGAATTCATGTCCATAATATACAAGTGCAAGGTGTAACAATAAGCGCCCATAGAGAAGCTGCTGCAAGTATGCACAAGGTCTGAAGGATCTTTAGATGAAAGTGGCTACACTAAACAAAAGATTTTCAGTGTAGATGAAATAGCCTTTTATTGGAAGCTTCAAAGTACAGGCTGTCTTGTTAGGGGCTAATGCAGCTAATGACTAAATTGAAGCCAATGTTTATTTACTATTCTGCAAATCACAGGGCTCTTTTTTTTTTTGAGACAGAGCCTCAAGCTGTCCCCCTGGGTAGAGTGCCGTGCCATTACAGCTCACAGCAACCTCCAACTCCTGGGCTCAAGCGAGTCTCTTGCCTCCGCCTCCCAAGTAGCTGGCACCACAGGCGCCGGCCACAACGCCCAGCTATTTTTTGGTTGCAGCCGTCATTGTTGTTTAGTGGGTCCGGGCTGGGGATTCGAACCCGCCACCTTAGGTGTACGTGGCTGGTGCCTTAGCCGGTTGAGCTATAGGTGCCGAGCCAATCATAGGGCTCTTAAAATTTTACTAAATTGACTCTGCCTGTGCTTGAAAATGGAATAACAAAGCCTAGATGATAGCACATCTATTTACAGCATGGTTTACTGAATATTTTAAGCCCACTGTTGAGACCTACTGCTCAGGAAAAAGATTCCTTTTAATATATTATTGCTCATTGACAGTGTACTTAGTCATCCAAGAGCTCTGATGGAGATGTACAAGGAGATTCCTGTTTTCATGCCCATTAACACAGTGTTCATTCTGTAACGCGTGGGTCAAGAAGTACTTTTGACTTGCAAGTCTTACATTTCATAGAGCTGTAGCTGCCATAGTTAGAGATTCCTTTGATGAATCTGGGCAAAGTCATTTGAAAACTTTCTGGAGGCTCGGTGCTTGTGGCTCAAGTGGCTAAGGTGCTAGCCACATACACCTAAGGTGACGAGTTCGAATCCAGCCCGGCCCGCCAAACAACAATGATGGCTGCAACCGAATTAAAAAATAGCCGGGCGTTGTGGTGGGCGCTGTGGTCCCAGCACCTTGGGAGGTTGAGGCAGGAGACTCGCTTGAGCCCAGCTATGAACTATGCCACAGCACTCTACCCCGGGGGACAGCTTGAGGTTCTGTCACAAAAAAAAAAAAAAAGAAAAGAAAACTTTCTGGAAAGGGTTCACCATTCCTTTTTTTTTTGAGACAAGTCTCACTATGTTGCCCTCCGTAGAGTGCTGTGGTGTCACGGCTCACAGCAACCTCAAACTCTTGGGTATAAGTGATTCTCTTGCCTTAGCCTCCCAAGTAGCTGGGACCACAGATCCCCGCCACAACACCCGGCTGTTTTTTGGTTGTAGTTGTCTTTGTTGTTTGGCAGGCTGGGGTTGGATTTGAACCACCAGCTGTGGTGCATGTGGCTGGTGCTGCTGAGCTACAGGTGCTGAGCTGGGTTCACCATTCTTGATGTCATTAAGAACATTTGTGATTTGTGGGAGGTGGTCAGAATAACAGGAATTTGGGAGAAGTTGATTCCAACCCTCATGAATGACTTTCAGGGGCTCACTGGAGAAAGTAACTGCAGATGTGGAAATAGCAAGAGAACTAGAATTAGAAATGGAGCCTGAAGATGTGGCTGAATTGCTACAATTTCATAGTAAAACTTGAATGGATGAGAGATTTTATCTTATGGATGAGCAAAGAAAGTGGTTTTTTGAGATAGGCTCTCTACTTTTGGTGAAGATGGTATGAGCATTGCTGAAACGATAACAAAGGATTTAGAGCATTACATTAACTTGGCAAAGCAGCAGTGGGGTTTGATAGGATTGACTCCAGTTCTGAATGAAGTTCTACTGTGGGTAATATGCTGTCAAACAGCATCACATACATAGAGAAATCTTTGATGAAAGGAAGAGTCTACTGATGTGGCAAACTTCAGTGTTATCTTATTTTAAGAGATTGCCACAGCAACCATCACCCTGCTCAATGAGTAGCCATCATCATTGAGGCAAGACCCTGCACCAGCAAAAATATTGCAACCTGCTGAAGGCTGAGATGATCATTATCATTTTTTAGCAATAAAGCATTTTTAATTAAGGTATGCACTTTTTTTTTTTTAGATATAATGCTGTTATTCACTTACTAGGCTATAGTATAAATATCTTGGGAAACTAAAAAGTTTGTGTTACTCGCTTTATTGGAACATTCACTTTATTGTAGTTGTGTGGAACTGAACTCAAGATATCTCCAAGGTATACCTGTACTTGCTCTAGTACTTTTTTATTTTTTTATTTTTAGAGACAGGGTCTCTTTTGCCCAGCCTGGGGTGCAGTGTGTAGGCAGTTGTGTGATCACAACTCACTTTAAATGCCTGGGCTCAATTGATCCTCCCACTTTAGTCTCCTGCGTAGCTATGAGTACAGACACACACAACACCATGCCCAGCTAATTTTCAAACTTTTTGTAGAGATGGTGGTCTCTCTATGTTGCTCAGGCTGGTGTCAAACTCTTGGCCTAAAGAGGCCGAAGTGTCACCACTGCACCTGACACTTGTACCTTTTAAAATCTTTTGGCTGAGTTGTTTGTTCTGCTTTCAACAAGGCTGTATATGAAGTATATACGTATACTCATGAAATAAATTTTCTTCCTACAGAAGTCACATTTTCTGCTATTCTGCTGGGATGAGTATGGGAATTTTGGCCTCTCTACTAATCATCATTTTTATACTCTATAAGTTTATGCCCAAGGTAAGTAGTAAAATCCTCATGCACAGTTAGGATGAACTGGGATAACTGAGGGCTATTTTCCTGGGCTGTCTTAGAACACTAAAAATTTGCATTGGTGGCTGATGAGTCAGTGTCCTACTCCTTCCTTGATTCAGAAAGGTACTTTCCACAGTGAAACTTGGAGTCTAATTACAGGCAAATTCTTTTTATTTAAAATCCTGTGCTCTCCTGTGCTCAGTGGGAGATTAAAGTCTCTGCTTCCTGTTTTTCAGTTACATAGCCAGGGACAGTTATTTCGCATCTCATCTTCTCAGTGTATCTTACAGACAGTACCATTTTAAATATAAAGGACATCTTTTTGAGAGATATACTTTTTTGTGCATTTTGAGTAGGTCAAAAATTTAAAAAAACCTTTGTTCCATTTTGCTTCTTTTATGTATGGAAAGCTTATTGTAACTTTTTGCTTTCGCTTCTACTCTCTGTCTTAGAAAAGTCCCATTTACGTCATCCTGGTAGGAGGCTGGTCTTTTTCTCTGTACCTCATTCAACTAGTTTTTAAAAATTTACAAGAGATCTGGAGGTGTTACTGGCAGTATCTGTTAAGTAAGTGTTTCTGGTTTTGCTTTCCTTTTTGTATGTTTTTGGGCTGTTTCAGTTAATCATGACAAAATTTGCCTGCTTACAGGAGATAATCTTTCATGTCATTTGTAAAAGTTTTAAAAATCATAAATTTTCACTTCTAATTCTTGTGTAGTCATCACCTTCTCTTACATTAAAATGATGCTACTAAGGAGAAGATACTAATTTATTGGTATTTGTAAATGTACCTCTCTTTACACAATAAGTAATCTTCTGAAAAAGCTATAAATTGACTTCATTAATATAATCATATTTTAAATAGACTTAGGGACCTTAAATAAAGGACTCTGCAGTGAATTTTTATAAAGTATGAGTCCTTCTCTTTTTCCCCTCTTCCCCCTTGCTATTTTCTACTCTCCCTCTCTCTCTTCTCCACTCTCTCCTCATCTCTCTCGTCTCTTCTCTCTCCCCTCTTCTCTTCTCTTTTTCTCTCCTCCTTGGGCTGCTCTGCAGCCTCCCTCCCCCACCAATAAAGACCTTTCATACCAAAAAAAAAAAGTATGAGTCCTTTGGTCGTATAGGTAGTAACCTTTGATTTATCCTTTGAGAGGTGATTAATCTGGATTTTCATATATTGGGTTTTTTAAATAGATAGTTTGAGAGTTGTTCAATGTGTGGCTTTAATGCTCTGTTTGAACTAAAGGAATGTGGGGCAGCAGAAAGTATAGGAATTTACAGAGATAAGTACATTCTAATAATGAAAAAAGAGTGAATTATTGAGGAAAGATCTTGTCTGATTTCAATAGATGCGGCTATTCCCCTCTGCCCCCCAATTATTTTTTTCGGATATAGATGAAACAGAATGCCTTCTGTTCTCATAGGCTACGTCCTCACAGTTGGATTCGTGAGTTTTGCGGTGTGTTACAAGTATGGACCCTTGGAGAACGAACGCAATATCAACCTGCTGACCTGGGCCTTGCAGCTCCTGGGCCTGTGTTTCATGTACTCCGGCATCCAGATACCACACATTGCCCTTGCCATTATCATCATTGCTCTGTGTACTAAGAACCTGGAGTATCCTATTCAGTGGCTATACATCACCTACAGGTGACTGGAAGGCAATGTAACTGTATTGACATGTACAAGGTGGGATGCAGTTGCAGCAAAAGGATACAGAGGTGTTGACCTGGGAGCCTTTGTTTATGAATAATTATTGTATTATTATTCTACATTATTCTATTATTCTACATTTGTTTCTTCCTGAGTCTATTTCTTTAGACTCGCTGTAGGCATTTTTATATTATTGTTCTAGTTATTTTATATAAAATAAAACTATCCAGTAAAGTGTCATGTGTTCTTGTTACCACTAGGTGGCACAAATTATATCAGTTTTATACCACATGCCTCAAGTCACCTGGTTTCAGATTGTAGCGCATTGGCTCTGCAGTCCTTGTCTTATTTTAAGGTGCACTTCATAGCATGTTATTGTCTTCCATAATGAATATGGAAAGTTCATAAGTTCTGAGGCAGTTAGTGGTTGTCTATTGTAAATAGTGAAAGTGATATCTAAAGTTTGGGAAACAAATGTAATGGCCCTCAGTCTTTTTTTTTTTTTGAGACAGAGCCTCAAGCTGTCCCCGTGGGTAGGGTGCCGTGGCATTACAGCTCACAGCAACCTCCAACTCCTGGGCTTTAGCGAGTCTCCTGCCTCCGCCTCCCAAGTAGCTGGGATCACAGGCACTTGCCACAACGCCCGGCTATTTTTTGGTTGTAGCTATCATTGTTGTTTGGCGGGCCCAGGCTGGGGATTTGAACCCGCCACCTTAGGTGTACGTGGCTGGCGCCTTAGTTGGTTGAGCTATAGGTGCCGAGCCTAATCAGGCTCTTCTTAACTCCCTGGGGGACTAAACAGGACCTAGATCATCCTACTTATCTGTGTCAGCCTTGCCGTGACCTTTATCCTCATTTACTTGTATGATAAGGTTTCCTGAGCCACCCAGGATGTGCCTTCACTGGGCTGCCCACCACTACATCCCAGTGCCAGGCCATGGTTGGCCCCTAGTGGAAGTCCTCTGGAGGTTGGTGGGGCACACAAAGAAGCCAGGCCTTGGGCAGGACCCAGGGCCATGGGCAGGATGAGGGGCAACCTGTCCTCTTAGGCACCCAGGCTATTGGGCTGACAAAGCGTGTGCTGTGTAGAAATTACAGCAAGGAAACATGGTGGCCTGTGGAGTGTGGCCAAAGCCTCAGAGTCCCACCCTGGAGCACAGCAGTACAGAGGAGAGAGGAGCCTTTTGAGTCCCCAGGGAAGCCTGTGGGTAGGGTAATTGTAAAATATATCACTCAAACTGGGACACAGAGTGAAGGATACCAAAAGAACAGGTATAAATGGGACTGTCCCAGAAGTCCTAGGACAAGTAGCCACTTCATGTGTAGGTCACAAGAATTTTCAAATGCATTCATAAAGCCAGACACGGTGGCTCATACCTGTAATCTTAGCACTCTGGGAGTCCAAAGCAGGTGGATCATCTGAGCTCAGGAGTTTGAAACTAGCCTGAACTAGAGTGAGACCCCACCTCTTAAATAGCCAGGCATTGTGGAGGGCGCCTGAGTCCCCACTACTTGGGAGGCTAAGGCAAGAGGATCACTCGAGCCCAGGAGTTTGAGGTTGCTGTGAGCTGTGACACCATGGCACTCTATCAAGAGTGACAAAATGAGACTCTGTCTCAAAAAAATAATAATTAGAAAAAGTAAAATGCATTCATAGTCTTAGGACTTTCCTTCCTCTAGGAAATTCTTTTTTGTTTGTTTGTTTGTTTTTGAGACAGTCTTACTAGTCTTATTCTGTACATCTTACTCTGTCACCCTGGGTAGCGTGCCCTGGCATCATAGCTTATAGCAACCTCAGACTCTTGAGCTCAAGCAATCCTCTTACCTCAGCCTTCTGAAAACTCCGACACCTTGCTAGATTTTCCATTTTTTTCTTTCCTTTTTTTTTATTGTTTGGGAATCGTTGAGGGTACAAAGAACCAGGCTACACTGCTTGCATTTGTAAGGTAAAGTCCCTCTTACAATTGTGTCCTGCCCCCAAAAGATGTGTCACACCCCCTCTCTCCTTCCCTCTCTCCACTCCCCTATTCCCCCAACCTCCACCATGTACTAGCATCAAAGTTTTCCTATTTTGAGTAGAGACTGGGTCTTGCTCTTACGAAAACTAACACAGGCATGGACAGAGCACTGGACGGGAGTCAGAATCAGGGGTCCAGACCTGGCTGTACCTTCAGGTGTCCGTGTGTCCTTCCACTTAGGGCTGGTAATCCCTTAGCCCCTTCCAGCTTTGGTCCTCTCTTTTATATGTGTATTTCATTGGCCCTGAAATTTGGAGAAGAAGAGGGGTTTTTTTTCCTGCCTCAAAGCACAGGATCCCTAGGCTTATTCACTGGATGGGCTGTCTGGAGAGTGTGCAGGGGTAGGAGAATACTAACGCCCAAAGCCTCCCATCCCAGAGCTTCCAGGAAGGGCCACAGGCTCTGACCCTGTGCCAGCAGGTGTCTGGCCCAGCCTTGTGTTCTGCTTCCAGGGGAGGTCAGCATCAGCTCACTGGATGTTCACAGACTGCAGCACAGTATGCTGGCGGCCCTGGGCATGGGGCTAGGGGCACAAGGAGAAGCCTGAGGTGGGCAGGTTTCCACTGGGCAAACAGAGTTCCTAAAAGAGTCCTGCTAGGACCTAACCACCTCATCTCCCTTTCCTCCCAGACCCTTTGCTGGGACACCACGTGAGAGGGTGGGTCTGGTGTGGGTGAGGGGAGGCAAGGTGGCGCTCCATGGAGCCCTCGAAGCCGCTGCTTTGCCCTGCTCTGCAGCCTTCCACCCCATCCATGCTTTGATGCGGTGCAGACAGGCCCCCAGGTGCTCCCTGTCTGTTCCTGTCGCTGGGCCTGAGCCAACATGGAATGTGGGAGGCCTGCCTAGCTGGGGCTCCCACCACACACCTCATCCCGGGGCAGCCTGGGTGGGAGCTTGGACTCCTTCTCAGAGCAAAGTCTCTGGAGACCCCCAGCCTCAGTTTCCCCACCTGCCAAATGGTGATAGAAAATAGCACCTACCTGGGAGGGTTGTCATGATGATAAAATCAGAACATTTCTAATGAGTGCTTAATGTATCACTGCCTGGCATATTGTGAGTGTTCCATAAATATCAACATGTTAATTATTAATTACAGTGTTAACAAAGATCATTAAATCATTGTGAGGACTGGGTGATTCTCTCTGTTTCCACGTCTAACGCGAGTGATTTGGATTTGCTGGTGATCTCTGCAGTCCTTCCTCTCTGAGATCCTGGATTTCCTCGGTTTCCCCACCTTCTAGTCTAGCAGGCATGCATCAAACACAGGCTCATGCTAGGATGAGACTGCGGCACCCACAGGCTGGTTCTTGGTCCACTGCCTGCCGCCTAGGAGGCCCCCTCTGAAAAACGGCCCTGGCAGAATTCTAGGCTCTCCTGTGCCTGTCCCGGCGTGTCTTCATCAGGCGCCCTGCAGGTCTGGCCGTGATGAGGCTGGGGAATGGGGGAGTGTGCGAAGGCGATCCCAGCAGAGCTGCCCGTGGACCTGGGCCTGGTGCAGCTGGGTCAGCCCTCCCTGGGTCCTCAGTCCTCATCTTCTCTAAGGGAAAGTCCCAGCATGCAAGCGGCCAGGGTTCTGCCCCTCCCTCCCTCCTCTCCCTGCTCTTGGCTCCATGTAAGCCCATTCTTGGGAAGTCTATCACCTTTTCATCCTCTTGTCTTCCCAGGCGTTATTCACCTTGCAGGATGCATCTTCCTCAGGCCCCTCCAAGATGTCCCTTCTTCTGGAAAGCTCCCTGGTGACCCCCAAACTCTCTCCTCTAGCTGGACAAGGTTAGGTGCTTCCCAGTGCCCTCACTGTCTCAACTTTACCCGCCTGTGTTTACCTCCCTCAGCTCCCTCCCTCACAAAGGCAGAGACTGACACCACTTCACCTCTGTTCAGTCTTAGCCTAGAGCCTGCCTTGAAGTAGGGGGCTGGAAAGGTTGTCAAATAAAAGAACCAACGGTGAACACTGCATGGACAAATGAGTGAGTGGATGTGTCCTGCGGAGCCATCAACAGCAGGAGCCAGCAGGGTGGGCAGCTCAGGAAACTGTTTGTCTTGGCTGTGCAGCCATCACTGCGGGACTGGCCAACACTGCAGATCCACACGAACAGCCCAAGGATGTGACAGCCCAAGGTGTGAGGCCTGGGCTCAGGGCAAAACTCCAGGAGAGAGGTTCCGAGGCTGAGAAGCCCTAATTCCTCATCTGCAAAAAAAAAGGAGAGGGACAATAATAATCTCTGCTTTGGGGATTTGTTGTGAAAATTAAGTAAAATAATATCTACACAAAGGCTGACACAGACTTGGGGTTCCATAAACGGCAGCTCACCAGGAATTCTGATCTCACATTGGATTTCATTTTATGAAAGTGATGGAAAATTTCTTTGGCCAGGAACTGAGTTCTCTCTCCTTTTTTTCTTTTGAGAGAGCCAAATGTTCAAGTAAGAAATAATTTAGAATACACCAGTTCCAACCTCTGACTTGGCCCAGGGTCCTCGCTTACATGACTCCCTAATCCTAGTCTCTTCTTTTTTTTTTTTTTTTTTGCAGTTTTTGGCCAGGGCTGGGTTTGAACCTGCCACCTCCGGCATATGGGGCCTGTGCCCTACTCTTTGAGCCACAGGCACCACCCCCTAGTCTCTTTTTTTTGTTTGTTTTTCACTCTTGGGCTTATTTTTATTTATTTATTTATTTATTTATTTATTTATTTATTTATTTATTTTTTGAGACAGAGCCTCAAGCTATCCCCCTGGGTAGAGTGCTATGGCTTCACTGCTCACAGCAACCTCCAACTCCTGGGCTCAAGCGAGTCTCCTGC
>CAUYTI010050434.1:0-57307 GCA_963575145.1 Galago senegalensis | reverse complement strand
TTTGAGGTTTGTCTTATAGGGGTACAGGTGAATCTTTCTAAGAGTAGAATGTGAACATTTTAAAGCAATAACTGAGAAAATGACATGAAGGTTGTGTTGACCAGTTTGATGGAAGTATTTCAGAATGCATGTGAAAACCCCACATTGTACCCCAGAAGAGTATCAATGTACATAGTTAACATTCAATAAAAAAAAAAAGAGAGAAAAGAAATAGAAAAAAAAATAAGTTAAAATGGTTTAGATTTGCCTTTCTCTGATGATTGGGAACCATGAGCATTATTTAATATGTTTATTAGGCATTAGTCTGTCTTCTTCAGAGAGAATTCCATTCCCATTTCTTGCCCAGTGATAGATGGGATTCTTTGATTTTTTTTGTTGATTAATTGGGTTGTTTTTGTTGTTGATTAATTAATAATTGATTAGATTTAAGTTATCAACCCTTTCTCAGATTCATAACATGCAAATATGTTTTCCCATTTCGAAGGTTATCTGTTTGCTTTCATTGTTGTGTCCTTAGCTGGGTAGAAGCTTTTCCATTTAATTAAGTCCCATTTGTTTATTTTTTTGTTGTTGTTGCAATTATCACTGAAGTCTTCATAAAACATTTCCACAAGTTGACATCCTTAAAAGTTTTCCCTGAGTTTTCATCTAGAATTTTTACATTTCATGTCTTAGATTTAAATATTTTATCCAAGAAGAGTCAATTTTTGTAAGTGGTAAAAGGTACAAGTCCAGGTTCAGTCTATTGCATGTAGTTATCCAGTTATCCCAGCAATATTTATTGAACAAGGATTCTTTTCCCCAGTGTATGCTTTTGTTTGGTTTATCAAAGATCAGATGTTTATAACAGACTGGTTTCATCTCTTTGTTTTCAATTTGGTTCCATACATCCTTGTGTCTATTTTTTTTGCCAGTGCCATGCTTTTTTGATCAATGTGGACTTGTAATAAATCCTGAAGTCTGAAAGAGTGATGCCTCCAACTTTGTTTTAATTACTAAGGATTACCTTGGCTATATGGTTTTTTTTCTGGTGCCATACAAAATAAAGAATTATTATTTTTTAACTTAATTTTTCTTAAATCATGACTATGTACATTTATAAGGTACAATGTGATGATGTGAAATACTTAAATCAAACTAATTAATGCAATCATCACCTCACTTACTTATTTTTGTGATAAAACATTTATAATATATTCTTAGTTGTTTTGAAATATACCCTTGCATTGAGTACATTAGGTGAGATCCCACCAAATACCCTCCCTCCACTAGTCCTCTCCAATCCCCTTCCTTCTCAATACCTACCTTCATTCTTTCTGAACTATCTTTGTGTTCTATCATTTGTATGAATGTGTAAGTGTTCATATATTGGTTTCATAATGGTATTGAGTACATTTGATACTTTTTCCCCATTCTTGAAATACTTTACTAAAAAGAATATGTTCCAGCTCCATCCAGGTAAACATATAAGATGTAAAGTCTCCTTCTATTTTATGACTTCATAGTATTCCATGGTATACATATGTCACAATTTGTTTATCCATTCCTGGGTAGATGGGCATTTAGGCTGCTTCCACTACTTGGCTATTGTGAATTGGGCTGCAATAAACATTCTGGTGAAAATATTTTGGTTGTGAAATGATTTTTGTTCATCTGGGTAGATACCTAGTAATGATATTGCAGGATCAAATGGTAGGTTAATTTTTAGTTCCTGGAGAATTCTCCATACTTCTTTCCAGAAAGTCTGTATTAGTTTGCAGTCCCACCAGCAGTGTAGAAATGTTCCTTTTCTCTCTACATCCACACCAACATCTGTAATTTGGGGATCTTGCGATGTGGGCTATTCTTACTGGAGTTAGGTGATATTTCAAACTGGTTTTGTTTTCATTTCTCTGATGATTAAAGATGATGAGCATTTCTCATATGTTTGTAGGCCATGCATATGCCATCTTCAGAGAAGTTTCTGTTCAAATTTAACTTGCCCACAAATAAATGGGGTTGTTTATTCTTTCTTTATTCATTAATTTGAGTTCTCTGTGGATTCTAGTTATCAGAACGCTGTCAGAAAAATCATCTTCTCACAAGTGGAACCTCCCTGGAAAAGAAGTCCTGGTGTTTAGGAGCTCTCTCTTGTGGGGTAAAATAGGAGGTCTTTTGTTCTGTGCTTGCTTGCAAGAGAGAATACAGCAAGCAAAGCTTGGTGATGGGCTTTGTACCTGGAATGTGTTTCCTTAGAGTCACAGCTTGCCTCACCAGAGATGATGTACATTTATCTGTCTTCTTTCTTAGCTCAGCTGCACACATTCAGCTTCATTGAGTTCATTCTGTCCATTATCTCTCCTCTGGACAGGATCCTCTGTTAAAAGCGCCTCTAGTTGGCCATCTTACTTCCTCTATGATAAAGTTTTCTTTTTAATTCTTCATTCATTCATATGAATGTGTAAATGTTTACATATTGGTTTGGTAATAGTATTGAGTACCTTGGATACTTTTTTCCCCATTCTTGAAATACTTGACGTATCTCAAGATATAATGCATCCTGTGTATGCCTATTTTGCCCAGTTGTTCTAGGGTTGCATTGTTGAGATAATTTAATGCATTATATCTGTAGATTAGATCTTGAGATAATTTAATTAATTATATCTGTAGATAGGTTTGGGTAGTATAGACATATTAACAATGTTTGTTCTCCCCAACCACAGCATGTATGTTTTTTTATTTTTTTTTGTTAATGTCTTCTACAGTTTTTTTCCTCTTTTATCTTCTTCTTCTTCAGTTAACTGTCATTCAGTGTAAGGTTGTTTAGTTTACATACCTTTGTGTGGGGATGAAAATTTTTGTTGGAGTTGAGTTCCACCTTTATTGCCTTATGGCCTGCATATGCCTATTAAGCCAAGTTGTTGTAGAGTCTCATTTAAGTTCCTTGTTTCTTTGTTTAGTTTCTATTTAGAGGATCTGTCCAATTCCAGCAGAGGGGTTTTAAAGTTCCCAGATATTATGGTGCTGTTTAGACTAATCAATGTCCGTTTCATAAATCTAGCAGCATTTATGTTAGATGCATAAATGTTTAGAAATTAAATGTCTTCTTGTTCTATTTTTTCTTTTATCAGTCTGAAGCGACTATCTTTGTCTTTTTTAACTTTAATTTCTTTAAATTCACTTGTGTCTGAAAACAGGATCCCCTCCTTTCTTCTAATTTTCATTTGCCTGAAATACTGGTTTTCCAACCCTTCACCCCAAGTCTAATTTTGTTCTGTGAGGTTAGGTGTGCTTCCTGAAGACATCATACAAATGGCTTGAGCTTTTTTATACAACCTGACAGTCTGTGCCTCTTCAGTGAAGAATTCAAGCCATTTACATGTATTGAGATAATTGATAAATCTGGTGGAGTGGTTTCATCTTATTTTGTGAAAGTTTATTGCTTAGTTTGATCCCTTATGCCATTATGGAAACTAGATTTTGCCCATTTCTTTCTGGGTATTTAGTTTGCTGGTGGTCCATTGTGATGGTTGGTGTGGAAAAGCAGGTCTGAGTATTTCCTGTAGAGGTGGTCTTGTTGTGGCAAATTTCCTTGATGTTTGCATGTCAGTAAAATATTTTATTTGTCCAACAAATATGAAGCTTAGTTTAGCAAGGTACAGAATTCTAGGTTGAAAATTGTTTTGTTTAAGATTGTTAAAAGTATAAGGAGGGATGGCATGAGGTGGGATCTCACCTATTGTGCACAGTGTGAGAGTGTATAACATGTCCCTTAGGTGTGGGGCTCTTTTACAAATGGAACTTTACCCTAGAAGTGAGAACAATGTAACCTAAATTTTATAACATCCTATTAATTTGAAAAAGTTAAAAAAAATATGGTAGATAGATGACCATTCTCTTCTGGTTTGGAAGGTTTCACCTGAATAATCCACTATTCAATATTAACAATGTGATTCTAGAACAACTGGGTTTAATAAGCATACACAGAACACATTATATCTTGAGATATTCCAAGATATTATTGTGATGGATCTGCCCCTATAGGTTAATTGGCTCTTACTCCTGGCTGCTTGAAGAATTTTCTATTTTGTCTGGACTTTGGATAGGTCCATTGCAATGTGTCTTGGAGATTTTGTGTTTGTGTTGAGATGACCTAGGGTTCAATATTCCTCTAAAATGAGTTTTTCAGAATTTTGGGTGATACTTGGGATATTTTCATTTATGATATACTCCAGAATGGCTTACATTCCTTTGGGATGTAGTCTTATCCTTCAGGGATACCTATAATCCGTATGTTGGAATGCTTCATGAAGTCCCATAATTCTCTAAGTGAGCTCTCTGTTTTTCTTCTTCTTTTCTTCCTCTTTAAATGCCTGGATTAGCTCAAGAGCTTTATTCTCTAGCTCTGAGATTCTTTTTTCTTTATGGTCTCATTTGTTATTAATACTGTCTACTCCATCTATGGGTTCCCTGATTGACTCTCAATTCCTTAAGATCCACTATATCCTTTCTAATTTCTTCATATTTCATTCATTATTTGGTTGTGTTTTGGGATTCCCTTTTGATTATTTTCCATTTTATCTCTTATTACTTCATTGTTTTTGCCATTCATATTTTAATTTCCCTTTCTGTCATTTCCATTATTTCTTTATAGGTGTAATCCTCTGCTATAGTTACCTCATGATCTCTTGAAGACGCTTATCTATTCTGGTTTTTCATGTTGCCAGAATTTTTCTGTTAGTTCTTTCTCATGTGTGTTTTCTTCTTGTTCACATCCATTCCCTACTTTTTGTTCTCCCTTCCTCCTTTTCCTTAAATTTTCTTGTCTCTGTGCTTAGGTGTTGAAGTGTTCTTTTCATATAAGACCAAAAGGAAGAGAAGGGTAAAGAGGAGAAAAGAGAGAAAAGGAGAATAAAAAATAAAGAAGGAGAATGAAAGGGAAATTTTTTTTAAAAAGGAAAGAAGAAGATCATAAAAAGAGAGATGAGAGTAATAGTGGTGTACAGCAAGAGGCTTTGACCAACATCTGCAGTTTTAGAACTGTAGAGGACTGATCTGGGAGGTTCCCTCAAAGTCAGGAGTTCTCTACCAGCCTGAGAAAAAGCAGAAATCCCACCTCAGCCAACTATAGAATAAAATTAGCAGTATGTCAGAGTGGAGTCAAAACAGCACCATCCTTTCCAAGGTCAAAGCTAGAAAGGCACCCTAGACCAGGGGCTTAGGGCCTTCCTGAGCCAGGCCAATTCTGTGAAACCCAAGCCCAGGCCTTAGAGAAAGGCTAGGCAAAAAACGATATCTTAGTTGTTTGAGAAATTTATGTAGGATAGATGAAAAAAGTAAAAAATAAACTCTACCAAAAGAGGGAAGAAAGGAGACAAATAGAAAAGAAAGAAAAAATAAAAGGGCCACAAAAACTGTAGCAAAAATGGATCTCTTACTATTGAAGGAAGTAGAAATAAAAATATAAATCAGTGAAACAAAGTGAAGCAATGAAACAAACAACAACAACAAAAAAAAAAACTAAGGAAAAAAGTTGAAAAACATTGCAGTATGTTTTCTGGACAGCAGATAGCACTGTGGTGTTAGGACACACAAAATACACATGCTGATTCTGCTGTATACGATATGGGTTCAAGGCACTATCTAGTTGCCAAGGAGGCCCTGTCCTGTCTTCTTGATTTATTTACCCTCAATCAAGGCTCGATTGCTTATTTAGCATTCAATTTCTACAGGGTTGGGAGCCTGAAGTTCTTGCCAGAGTACCTTAGGAGATATACCCTGACTTTCAAGTATAGCCCACTTGTCACAAATTGGCTTTTCTGGAGAGCAGGAGCTGCACAACTCCCTCCAAGGATGGATGCCAAGCTCAGCAAGTGTGCCAGTGCCAACCTCACACTAGGATCCTGCAAGTTATTCCTCTTCAGCCACCCTCCTTCAATGGTAGTGCCCTACTAGCAGCCAAAGCAATGAAAGCCCTACCCCACCCAGTGGTTCAATCCTGACTGACAGGTTCTCTTTAAGTTCACTTCCTCACATAAGCCCTTCTAAGGTTGCTCCAGTGAGCATCCAAGTCCAAACAAACTGCAGGACAGGCCTTCCCTGTCTAGTCTTCCTGGCTTCTGCCCACCCCCAGTCACTCACCTTCTTTGCTGGTCTTCTAATCCTCCTCACCTCCTCCTTGGCTCCTGGAGTCTCCTGCTGCACTGTATCCTCAGTGTTATATTTCTGGGAAGGATACACCAGCCAGAGATAGCTGGAGCTTTCTCTCTCCAGTCTCATCACAGAAAGGTTGCCAAGGAGATGTTTTTAGTCTACTATCTTACACTACCCCCCAATCCAACCCCTTTTTTGAAGCTCTATGGATTTAAGTCATTTACACTCAGAATAGTTTACAAATCTTGGTTCTCAAGGATTTTACATTCAAATTATGCTGATGAAAAGTAAATAAACAGATCTTCAGCAAACAAAATAGCATATAATATGTCCTGTGTCACTTGGTCTGTAGTGTGTGGTATTTAAAGTCAAAGAAGGTTGGCTAGTGGGGCCTGGCAATGTCAGGGAAGTGGGTATAAACTGGGTTCTGAAAGATAAAAAAGAGAGAGAGAGACAAGTCACTCCTCACTGAGCATAGATGTTAGAGGAGAGATTGTTATCACGTGTCCACATGACAGTCAACTCATTGACTTAGAAGAGAAGTGCATCAATAGAGAAGTTTTGAAGACCAAATAATTACACTGTATTTTCATTTATACTTGGAATCACTCCTGATACCCATACTTGTTGCAGAAGTCACCTTCTAAATGGAAAAGTGGGGCTTGGCACTCATAGCTCAGTGGTTAGGGCACCAGCCACATACATTAAGGCAGGTGGTTCAAATGCCACCCAGGCCAGCTAAACAACAATGACAAATGAAAAAAAAAATAGCCAGGCACCTGGAATCCCCGATACTCGGAAGGCTGGAGCCAGAGAATTGCTTAAGCCCATGAGTTAGAGATTGCTGTGGGACCTGATGCCACAGTACTCTATCAAGTAGTGGTTCTCAGCCCTTCTAATGCTGTGACCCTTTAATACAGTTCCTCATGTTGTGGTGACCCCTAACCATAAAATTATTTTCATTGCTACTTCATAACTGTAATTTTGCTACTGTTATGAATTGTAATGTAAATATCTGATATGCAGGATGTATTTAGATGACCCCTATAAAAGGGTCATTCAACCCCCAAAGGGGTCGCGACCCACAGGTTGAGCACCGCTGCTATCCAGGGTGACACAGTGAGACTGTGCCTAAAAAAAAAAAAAAAAGAAGAAGAAGAAGGTAAAGGTGGGAGAGGGTGTGTGTCTGCGTGTGTCTATGTGTGTGTGTCTCAACATTCACTAAGGATAAATGGAATGTGAGAAGCCAGTTTAATATAGGGCCTTCACCTCATAAACTTTTGACTTCTCAAATGTGTGAAAAAATGTTTCTTCCCTGTATAATAGTCATGCACATCAAGCACAACTAACGTGGAATTTGGAGTTGGAAGCATTTCAAGGGCACTTGATATAATAGCTTCTTTTACCCTGGTATGGTGACATTTGGGTAACATATAAAAATGTCAGAGTGTGACAAATTTAAACTTGAACCAAAATAGATGAAGAGTTTGAAGTTTTTCAGGCTGTAAATTATTGAAGCCAGTTTTAAATAGACTCAATTCAATGCCCTGGTGTTTTGTGTCAGTCGACATACATGCTCTAGCTATGGTGCATTCAAATTTTATAAGAACTAATGAAATTTTTAAAGTTTGTGAGAAAAATGAATGAAAATTTAGCTTTCATTTCATATAAATATCAGAATGGATTTTAAAGAAAATACAAAAAATAGTACATCTTTATGCTGACTTTAAGTATTTGATCCACTTTTTTTTTTTTAGTAGCATTGACTAAATTTTGTGGCTTCACTTGTAAAATAGTGTGTGTCTGTGTATGTGTAAAGAAATCTATAACCCTATGAGAACAGGTGACTTTCTGCCCCGATAAGAGCTAACCGTGACTCATTGTCCGGAAGACTCACCACCCACCACATCATGTTCTACAGGCTTCCCGTGGTTCTCCTTTACTACTCATCAGGATCAAAAGTGGTGGTGTTGGTTGGTTTTCTAATTGCTCCAACTGGACACATAGAGATTGTAAGGTAGGCAGGTCAATTTGACCAAGTTGATCAACTATAAGTAATGGATAATACCAGAAATCAAATAGTGTGACCTCAAAACCCACGAAGACATTATTGCTATTAGCATAAGGTTGATCCTCTCCCTTTACAGTGCGTGGGCATTCACTTTCACACACTTTTTTTTTTTTATTCTACAAGAGCTTTTCCTACTTCAATTTTTAAAAATCCTACATAATTCCGAAGTATAGATATGCCTACCTTCTTAACAAACTTTTTTATTTGTTTTGTTATTTTATTCCAATACAAATCTTCTTTCAGTCCTCATTGGATGTATACATGTACAAGAAAGATGCCTCAGAAAAGAATGACTGATTCCTGTGGTATTTGTATTTTGATAGCAATTCAAAATTGCTATTCAATTTCTCTGTGCCCCTCTGCTAATTTATTTCCCCATAACAATTTATTACCCTACTCCTATACAACAGAGAATGGTAGAGGAGTATCAATTTCCCAACAAAATCACCAAGATTTGTTGTTATCAAAAAAATGTCATGTCTGCATTCTGATACGTGAAGAATGGTATTGTTTAATCTGATTTCTCTGATTGCTGATAACTTACAAAGCCATATTCTGTGTGGTTTTACAGTTTCCATTTCTTTGTAATTTGCTATTTATATTCAAATTGCCCATTTTCTATACATTTGATGGCTGTTTCTTTATAATTTTTGGTACACATAGTTCTTAATATACTGAAAAATAACCTTTTGTCTGATATGTATGTATGTGTGTCTGTATGTCCTCATGGGTGGGGAGGGTGAATTGCTTTGAAAGTTAATTTATTTTCCATTGTTTTAATCTTGATTTCACATTTTGAAGAACAAAATGACAAATAGTTTTTCAAGACAATCAGTATGGACCACAAAAAAAAAAATGCAGCTTTAAATAAAATCACTTGATATAGTCGTCTCACTCTTACAATCTTTATTAATCAAAGACACGCTGCAATAATGATTTCTGAAAACTTGGTCAGCATTTGTGGTCTCAAATCAGAAGGTACAAGAGAGAGCAATGTAAGTTGACATGAGGGACCATTAAATCCTGAAAATTTGCTGCTTCAAACTTGGCAAACGAGAGAGGGCATTATTCAGTTCTAGTAAGGGCTGTGTAGGTGTTGGTTTCACTGGGCCTACGGCCATGTGAGTGTGGCCTAAGTCACGCAGTCCAGGGCTGAAATCAAAGGCGAACATAGGGACTGCAGGCACAGCTGTGGAAGGGCTCAGTGAGAGAGAGAAGCAGATGCAGGCATCAGAGGGGAGCACCAACAAAGGGCACATAAACAAAGTGACCCATGTTGTTGCAAGAGCTAGGTTGCCCTTATTTCCCCCAAGCTTACTCCAGATAATTATTTTATTCCTCAGTGATCCTCAGCCCCTCTAAAGGGAATGGTGCCTTCACTGTAGGGAATTGGAGCCTGTGACATGAAGGCAAAATCCAGGCATTTCATTCTTCCACTAACTTTGACCTTTGGAGAAATTATTAAAACAGCTGAATTCTCAGTTCAACTCTCTACTTCCACAAAGGTACATATGGGTGGGAGTCCCAGGTCACCTTCCTTTAATAACTGCCTGTAATCATTCCTTCCTGTTTAGTGCAGCAAGTGTAGGACCCACCCGCAAAGACTTTATTATCAGCATAGTAAAGTGGGCTCAGGTTCTCTATTTATAGTCATTGTCTAGGTACAAAACTCCTTGAAAAAGTGCACAGTCTCCTTTTGAGAATATTAAAAAAAATGTTACTGCCATAAACACAAATGTGAATTTGATGAAGAACCCAGGAGGAATATTAAATGAGAAGACAATGGACAAGGGAAAGTGGATTTAATAGCTTCAGAGTGTACATTTGCATACTTTTTTTTCAAGATTGAATTTTCTCCTCCATGTTCTCAAAATAGCTACAACTAACTGACAAAAGAACAAAGAAAAGATATTAATACAATCCAGAGTCTTCCCCCCCGCCACCCAACTTCTATGTAATTCCTTTAAATAGATAATATTATTCCACCCAGGTATGTTTAGGGGCATATAAAACCCATCTACAAGTGGTGAACACCTCACGCATGCATATTCCCTAGTCAACGCCAGAGTGGATCCTCCCGGGTCCTTTGACCTTATCCATCTCAGATCCTATTAACTTCTGGCCATTAAAAAAAGGCTTTTTTACACTGATGGGCATGATCACCTTTGCACATTACCACGGTGGTTTTTTCCACAATGTAGAGAGGGAATATGAATAGGATAGGTAGAGAAAGGCGGTCCAGGTGAGAGTTCTCACAACACCCCAGGTAAGAGCTGCAGGTCTGTCTTTCCACTATGTAAACAGAGCTGAAGCAGATGTATGAAATATTCAGAAAGCTAACTCTTAACAACTCAGGGAAGAATAAAGTAATGTGATAATGAAGAAAATAATCTGAATTCCCTCAATTCTGTTAGTTGTGTCAATACAACTTTGCTACAAGAGAACTCAGCACACATTACTGTTACTGTCTGAGCAAATGTAAGAGCATCAATAGGATCAAGATGCCATTTTTATGTCTGTATTATATTTGAAGTTAACACAATTACTTACAATGATTACATGGCATAGTAATTCAGAATGTTTCAATTTGTGACACGTGGAGAACTTTAAAATAACTTTAAAATAACTGTCCCATATAAGGAAACTTTTTTCTATTAGACTTTGTACTTCCTAAAATATTTTAGAGGTTCTAAAAATATTTCCATAGAAGATGCCAAATATCTAATAAACATAGAGCCTTTATTCAAAAGAATATTTTCAACACAGTTTAGAAATATGTGAATGATGTGATCACTGGCCTGCTGAGGGGACCAGACCAGGTTGCTCTAGCCCAAGTAGGACAGGGCTGGGGTGGAAAGTCAGGTGTGTGTGATCAAAAAATTGGCCACGTGGGATGGGAGACAGCACATGTCACACTATCAAGAAGAGGGTAAGGGCTGGGCTTCAGCCTGCAGTAACATAACCAAATGGGCTGTTAGGCCCAGGAGACAAATGTCATTGTACATCAAGGCAAAGGACTGGCAAAAGTAGCAAAGCATTTACAAGGCAATTTCTCATGCAGTGTTTCATGTAGTTCCTCAAATCATTCTCGATATAGGTTCTAAGTAGAACCATCTTCTTTCTTGTGAGGGTTTTGGATGAAGATAAAGTGTAAGATGCCTAATATAATACCTAACACATGATAGGCACTTAATTATGTGTTTTGATTCCCGTTTTCTGTTTGCATATTCTCTCTCTCTGCCCCTCCCCCTCTTCCTCTCAGCTCAGGCCGAAAGCCATGTCTCCCGTCCTGCTGTTTAGCAGGCAACTTACTATTCCATGATCTTTATTAGTTTAATTACTAAAATCACCAACTTTGTTCTCTAAAATGTATCTCTCTTCCTGAAATCACAAGACCTCCCAAGACAATAGGATTGTAACTTGTTCCAATAAAGGTATCAGATATGGCAGACCCCTAAAGGTGTGTGGTGTTGGGGGTGTGGGGATACTGGGAGAGCAGATTTTGCCTTTCTTTCAGTAGAGTTTCACGAATTTCATTTTCCAGGGAAACTTAACAAAACATAGGTTTGCTTCATTGAGCAGTTGCTGAAATTTCACTCAGTTGCAATGAGGGGAGGCCTTACAGCAATCAGATGGTTCCTTACATGCTGTCAATTAGAACACATTAATATCTGCCTGGCAGATGTGACTTCAAGCACATTTTATAAGATAAAGTAGGCAGAACTTTTTTTTTCTAACTTTCCTTTCATTACTGAGCCAAGTTACTGACATGGGAATACAAAATTCTATTCTTTCCACAGTAATACCTCCATAACCTAATTCCATATTGCTATCAAATACATAATATTCTTGGATATTTAAGACATACTAAAATGCATATTTATTCAATCTAGGTTTAACAATCTCTATACCCTTATTATTTTCATTGGAATAAAAGTGATTGTTGAAGCCCTTGACTCATGGAATCAGAATTATGTACATTTAAAATTAGAAGGTATATGAAAATCATCTAAGATGGGAGATGATGATGATAATGACTTGTGCTTTAGTTTATGCCAGGTCACGTGGAGTGCTTCAGCAGAATTATTTTAGACTCAATGGTTCTCAAACAGGCTTGCATCAGTCAGCTGGGAAACTTACACCTCAGCAATCCTGGGCCTTTGTGGTAAGTTTTGGCTGCCCTTATTATTTGCCCATTAAAGTTTGAGAAACACTGCTCTGTCTCAGTGGTGGGAGCTACTAAAACTTTCATTTGTATATTGAGGAAACTGAACTCATAGGTGGTAACCACTCCATGAAGGTCACAGAGCCAGCAGATGCTGAATCAGGATCCAATCTCAGTTTGTTGAGACTGACAAGGAGGTAAGTTTTATAGTTCTGCTCTGCAGGCCAGGGCCAGACTACCCAGCCCTGATGAACTGATGATGGCTTCTGGGAGTACCACATGGAGAAGAGTGATGAGATCACGTGTGAACCTTGAAAATAAGTCTATGGTGCACTGTGATGTCTGTCTGCTGTGAATACAGAAGATTTCACCTTTGTCCAATTTCTCTCATTTCAAAGTAGCTCAGGAGTTCTGTGTTTCACTTGGCTACCCAGCATCTTGACTTTACCAGTTTGTGGAGACAAACTCACAGTCCTAGGAACATCTTGTATGGCACATAAAGGAACTACTAAGGGTAAAATGAAGCCCCCTGAATCAGGAGCCAGAACACAAACTCCAGCACCTCCCTGAAATTAAAATATTATGTGAACTAAACAAGATATATTTTTGTTACTGGATAGCAGTTTTATCATGAAAAAAAAAAAAAACAACTATTTGGAATCAGTCATCAGAAGGCTTTGTTCCCAGGCTAACATGGGTAATATTCCATAGTTTGACATTAGTGATTTACAATTACAGACTAATATTCTGACCTAAAGTGTCTCATTATTTAAATAAACACTGATCACTTGGTTAATCTCTCAGAAATTCCCCCCCAAAATGTATAAAGAACATATAACCACAACAGTTAATTTCATAAGCATCAGATTTGGGGACTGGGAGAGTGAGAGGTAAATGTTTAAAGAAAAGTAAAAGTATGATTAAATTGAAGAATATAAGATAAAATTATTTACATGAGATCTCTCCAAATTGCTGGTATTAAAAAAAAATTAAAGAATTTGTACAAAATATATTGAGTTGTTAGTGGTGGATATTGTGGAGTTGGTCCTGCCCACTTTGGTGCCATGTCTCCAGAATTCTTTTATTTCTCAAACTCTTTTCTTTCTTTCTTCATTTTTCATAAAGTAAAAATTCATGAAATTATTCTGTTTATTTGTCAGGCTTTTACACAAATAGATTTCTAACCAACTATGTCTAGAAAAAGTAGGATAAAGTGATGACCCACCCCCAGCACCATTTCCTGGGCCACAGTATTCACCTTCCGATGATGGTGGTCACCTTTCCAATCTAGGCTCCAGAGTCAAGTGACTTTGGAAACATGACTTAAAATCTTTAGGCCTACTTTTTTTTCATTTCTGAATTAAGAATAATAACAGAATCATGCCACATGGATTTTTGTGCGAATTAAATTATAACACGGACGCATAACAAATGGTCATCAAATGTTATACATATATTCCTGAAACAATCTTTAAGACAGAAAATGGCACATCAAATATTTAAAATACCTTGGCAAAGATCACAGTAACTAAAAGTGACACAGCTGAGACAAGGGCCCACACAGTCAGGCTCCCAGTGGCTTAGGCTTTCCAAGTTATTATTCCACTTCTTTATATTGTATGTGGCTCCTCTGAAACCCCTGCCTTGGGGATAAGTATAAAGTGTCATAAAATCATAATGCTTAGTGTCAAGAGTTCTCTTGAAGTCCACTCTCATTGCTTCATCTCTGTACAGCAGTCTTAACCACCCTGGGGAACTTAACAGGGAGGACTGTATGAAAGTCATTGCACAAAGAGGAAACTTTTCTCATGTAAATGTTTCTGTTTCTCAGTCTCCTGTACATGATCCTCTTTCTTCATTAAGGGAAAGATGAATAGAATCCCAGCCCCTATCTAACCACTATGCCTTATTTTCTAACCTAGATACCCTCCCCACATCTCCCATCTGATCCTGTGTTCCAAGTTCATGGCCCCGGTCTATGAAATCTTGGCTTGCATTAGTACGTGGCCCATTTTTTTCTAATCTCTAAACTTTCTCATTGGCTTTTTCAGGCAGGCTGCATCTTATTTTTGCCCATCACAGTTTCTGTGTATTTCTGCCACCAGTATCTGCCTCCATAATGCTACTTCTTATTTTGTTAGGGGGAAAATAACCCTGCCCCCCTCCCACCCCAATGTCACTCATCTTAAAGCAGAGAAAAGGACTGAGAAAAAGCACACGATTACTGAATAGAAACGTCCTTAACAGTCATCATTTCTCAACGTGACTGACTCCCATGTACAAAGGCAGCATTCTTTGATTACTATCATCAAAAGCCCATTACTCCATAGAGGACAGTACAGATTCTGAATGATGCTATTAAGGTGTTTTTGTGGCTGAAGTTGCTAAATAGTCAGTACTTTATACCCGTCCAGTCATGCAGAGAGCATTGAAATATTTAAAATACGAGGCAATCAGGCACTGAACCTAATATTTACTCTCTGAATCAGCTAGCTATATTTTATCAGCTCCCCTGGTCTTCTGAATGTTCATCAACAGAGCATAGATCATGAAATCCTCAAGTGTAGGAGAAGGTCGTAACAACACCTCCCCAGTGACTTCCATGGTGATGACATTAAAATCTGAAGATACATTCACTTTCTGAGAGACGCTGTTCCTTTGTGAAATGAGGACAGATCAAGGGTTCATTCATTCTGAAGGAAATCAGACTAATCTTTTTCCCCTGCTCTGAAATCAAGCAGAACTTGTCACTGCCATCTGTGTTCATTTTGCATAATATTATTTTCCTTCCCTCTTGCCTATTTCTTCTCCCCACTATATCCCACTCTGTTCATATACTGATCAGACACAATAAATGAGTACAACCTATATTTTTAAAATATCACAGCGTAGTTTATATCTTAAGAACCGTGGGTTTATGCCTAAGGATAAGTAATTCACACCCGGGGGAAAACTTCACGGAGCTTATCATTGAAAGGACAGAGGTAGAAGTGAAGCCAAGGGAACCAGCAGAAGTTCCACAGAAACAGAACTGCTCCAGAGAGTCTGAATAGAGTTTCAGCTCTGCTGCTTTGCAGCCATGGGATGCTGGCAAAGCATTTAATCCATTAGCGCCTTCTTTTGCACATCTGTAAATTTAAGTCTCTTCGAATACAGATAAAATATACTAATGTGTGGAAAACACCCGAAGTTGTTAGTTGTTATTGTTGTTGCTATTATTATTATTATTATTATAACAGGCACGGATCTGGATATTAAGCATTTTTTCCATTAAACAGTACTTGCTGACAGTGAGTATTTTATCATTCCATCTCTATTGTTTGAATATATACGTTGGTTAATGAACATAATTTATAAATTGATCTGGGCGGTAGAAATTGTGTTTGAAATTTCATCCTGTTATTTCCCTGCTGCATTTGTCTGAGCAAGACAGCATTGATTTTCAGTTCGTTTAATTTTTAAAAAGTGGAATTAATAATACTCGCTTTACAGTCATGAAACTAGTATGAAATGGAACTCATGTATGAACATGAACAGCAAATATTGGGCACATGGTAGGAATATTTTTTAAAAATTCATTATTTTTCCTCCTAATTTGCACTGGCTTTAGAGAAATTTATTACTATGGAAGTAAAAGTATTTAAAATATACAAGGCGGTGCCTGTGGCTTAAAGGAGTAGGGCACTGGCCCAATATACCAGAGGTGGTGAGTTCAAACCCAGCTCCAGCCAAAAAAACTGCAAAAAGAAAAAAATTAAATAACATTAATAAAAATATATATACTAGATATTAAAATTCAGAATGGAGTGGGTAAGTGGAAATTACAATATAAAGGATTTTTGTCTCCAATTAGAATCAGTACAGAATATATGTCAATAAAAGCATAATCAAAGTTCACATATGACTTTGATATCTGCATATCACCTGATAAAAATCATTTTGGCTTTTGACCTATATGATTGACAATTATTAAATCAATTTCTATGAATTCTATTCTCTTCCACTTTGTAAATTGTGGACTGAGAGCATGTGTTATTATTTTGCAGCTTGCTGGAAAGTGAGGCAAGAATTGAATATATTTGATTGGATCAAAATTTGCAATAATTAATTTGAACTTGGGAAATTTATGTCTGATCTCTGAGTCAAAACCATGACATCACAACTATGTAGTGGAAATTGATCTTCTTGCAAAATTTGCAAAAAATAATTCTTCAAAATATTAATTTAATATTAATAGATGTTATAAGAGAAAAAAGTACAAGAGAAACTGCTGTTAAAAAGATTTAAGTCCCTTTACCATGCAAATATTGTGCCTTTGATATACATAATAGTGATATAATTGAAAGCACAGGAAAAAACTTCATAATGTGCCATGGTTTGAAGCTATCTGTTCAAGCTAATTTATTGTTATTTTCTTGGTTGCTCACAAACCTTCACCTGCCCTCACTTTCCAATGGCCCCCCAAACCTAATCCAGGTTCTGCTCTAACTCAGAACTTCACATTGCAATTTTTCTCCTCCCATGTGTACCTGTATTTGCTACCTTTATTTAATTCATGTGACCACTTCGCAATACTAAATGGTTGCCCTGGCTACTTCTTAGCACTTCCCCTGTTTACTTTTATTGTAACCATCAAGACCTGAAAGGATAGACTTGGGCCCCACTTAAATGCAATCGATTGGTGATGTATTTCCTCTGCACAAAGGGTCACTGCTCTGAGAGACGAATGTGGCCAAGTAGGGGGAAGGCTGTCTTTTGTAGCTGAGCAATCATGCTAGTACAAAACCGAGATGTGGCCAGTTAGCTCAGGGCAGGGTTATAGCTTGGGCGTTACAATTTGGGTAAGTTTCTACCATTTTTTGTCTACTGGCAACTTGAACTTGGCTTCCTTGTTCTGAAGCCTGTTCTCCAAATTGACTCTTGGGGGAAGGAGGAGGCCTGGGAGATGGGCTGGGAACTCACCCGTTTCACTCTCTTTTATTTATTTCCTTCCTTCCTCCTTCCCTTCATTCATTCATTCATCCTTTCTTTCCTTTCCTTCCCCCCTTCCTCCCTTCCTTCCTACCATTTGATTTCAGTAGCACTTAACAATCTTTGTCACTGGAGTACTTATCTTATTTTCTTCCTTGTCTCATTCCACAACCTGATCTATAAAGACAGACACTCACTCTATTTGGTTTGCTACTGAATCCCAAGCTCTAGTACAGTAGTTGTTACATAGTAGATAGGCAAGAGCTCATTGTTAAATACATACTTTTTTGGAAAAGAAAATTGAAAAAGTATTAGTAAGCTGATCGTGTTGAAGAATTTCTAAATTTAGAAAATTAACATTTTATATAGATTTGAAAATATATCCAGGGAAAATCATAGATTAAAACACAATAAAGAGAATCTGATGAACTTGTCACTATCAGAGGAAGTGAAGCTGAAGGGGCTGTACTCAGAAATGATAAACCTTCATGCTCCTTTCCCCATCTTGCTCACAAAAAGTAACTTTCTACAATGGCCGAATTGGTGAGAGCAGATTCTAGGTCATTCACCCAGTTACTGCTGTCAAGTATGGATGAGAGCAAGATGTCCCCTACACCCAGAAGTACGACTGGGAATGTTACTTGAACACGTGCTCTGGCTGCCACCATCTCAGCAAGCAAACTTAGCATATGACACAGAGGTTAAACCATAATTTGACAAAACAGAATAATTAAGATTCACTAAGACTTTAACTTAATCAACAATGTAAAAAGAACTAAAATTAATGAAAGAAGATATCCAATAGCTGAAGAGTTCATATCTTCAAGATATAAAGAGAATCTTACATCTAGTTTGCAAATAAAGTCATCAGAAATTAACAAGGTTCACGATATTAAGATTTTAAAAATGTAACAAAGAGGACGGTAAGCAAAACGAGTACCACAGAAGGAGTAAGAAGATGTATCAAAGGATTTTTTTTCCTCTAGAACACAGTACAAACACAAGAAGAGATAATGTGTCTGCAGGTAAATTTAGAATGAATAAAGCCTAGATTATTATCTGGATATAACAGATATAAAATTAATGTGGCACAATTTTTGTGTTTATAAAATGGAGTGTTTAGTTGAGAAAACACATGAAAAAAGCACTGAAATATTTTGAAAGAAAGTGGGGCCTCCCAGCCAAAAAAAACAAAAACCAGTAGTAATAAACGGTAGTACCTCCTGAGAAACACTAAGGACATCTTACATGATTTGGGAACAAAGACAGTCCTGGCCTCGTGGTGCACATCACGAAGGTGTTGTGCTTTGTTGGAAAGTCCCACTCTGTCCGTCATAGGAAGCCAAGGCATGCTTTCTGTAGTTCTCTATTTACAGGGCTGGTGGAAAAGGGACATAAATAAACATCAAACACAGGCTTTTGCAATGGTGACACACTGGGACAAGGCCAATGGGAGAGGCACAGTGGAGAAGATGCTGAAAAATGCCTTCTTTCCAGAGAAACCTAGAGACGACTCATCAGGAGAATAATTTTTCTCTTCCCACATCTTCCATCAGATGCAGACATAATTTGGTGATGATATTTGTCCCTTGATGTGCTATCCTAAGAACAATTCTCCAAGAGAAATTTCACCCACTGTGTCTGATCACCTTAACTAACTGCACTGTCGGTTCTCTGAGGGCTTTTATGCTCACAAAGCTGACAGAGCCTTTCTAATCAGGGAGCTGAAGCTCTCCTATTTGTCCTAGAAATCACAAAAAGACAACTTCAAAGGATTCAAGTGAAAGTAGAAAACTGGGTCTTAAAATATTTGAATGGTGCCTGAGCCAGAGTCAATGGACCATTCCCTCCCTTGCTTTATATTCTGTGCAGCTCTTGTTCATTAACTATCACTGAATACACCCAACAGCTCTTTAAGAGATCAAATGTCTGAATGGGGAAGATCATTAAAAAGTGATCTGCGTCTCTGAAACCAGGAAATAATCCTGTTAAATAGGAAGAAATCACAAGGGCTTGAGGAGCTTACATCCTCATTTATTTTATAATTTGGGCTATTGGGAACTTTTAAAATTTATGAAATGGTGTATTAAAAAAAATCTTCAGACCTTTTAACCACCACATTTTCCTTCAGACACAGCTCAGTCTTTCTTCTGAGATAATGTGGTGTGAAGGTGGGAGCTGTGCAGGAAGCTAGATCTGAGAGAATCCTCCTATTTCTTGGGAACTTTTTAAGTAGTTTAAGAAAAGAACCCCTCAGAAGTGCTGGTTTCCAACTACGTAGTTACTATTTTTTTTCCAAGTTGTCACAGATCATTAAGTTCTAACTTCTCTTAGGCGAGGGGACTGCCAGGGAGCTAGTGCTACACACCCAGAGAAGTGAACATCTTTTACTATTCTAAAAAAAAAAAGTCATGATTATTAACCTAAATGTAGTTGAAAATGGGTTGGGAATGTAAAGCACAGTCTACCACATCTTGTGACAATGTCTAAGGCTTGGAGAATTTTTTGAAACCTCAAGGATGTTGGAAACATTCCACCTTGTTTATAATTATTAACTAGGAGAACAGTATAGATTTTTGCAGCTGTAGAATTGATTTAGGTTCATTTCTTCTGTGGCTTACTACTTCTATGACCTTAGGTAATATCTGTAAAGTATCTGTCTCCCTGTCTCCATTTAGGGTTACTATGATAGTTCACTTTTTTTTTGAGACAAAGTTTCACTCTCTTGCTGTGGCATTCTAACTCACAGCAACCTCAAACTCCTGTGGCACCCTAACTCACAGCAACCTCAAACTCCTAGACTTGAGCAATCAATCCTCTTCAGGCAACCACTCCTGTAGCTGGGACTACAGGTGCAGATCACCAAGCTGGACTAGTGTTTCTATTTTTAGTAGAGATGGGTTATCACTGTTGCTTAGGCTGGTCTTAAACTCCTAAACTCAAACAACCAAGCTTGGCCCTCCCAGAGTGCTAGTACTGTGAGTTTTCTAACATAGCATATAAAAACTACCTAGCACAGTGAATCACACCTAACAGACTAAGAGATTGCTAATAATGTGGGAACAAAGTCAGGGGAGTGGTAGCATTCATAATGCTGGTAGTTGACTTTAATGAATAAAGTCTCTAATACCATCTCTCCTTAGACAAAGTAACTGTCACTTTCTTCAAGATTATTTTTAATCTGATCCCCTCATGTCTTTCTAGTTTTACCTCACAACCTTTTGTGTATTGGAGTCTGTTGTCTCTGGGAATACCCTTCACCTTCCAACCAAACTATCATTTCTCAAATTAATCTACTAACTAAGCTGCACATTTATGCAATTCCTATTCGAAATGATGCCCTCTCAAGTAATCGTTACACCGCTTGAGAACTGAGTTTTCTGGATACTTATGCTCATTGTCTATCAAACATCAGGTATGTGTGATGTGTGCAGATCGTTCAGCAATCTCAACTAGGTGACTAGCTTTCCAAATGAAGATGCTACATCTGTAAGCTGTATCCCCATAGAATCACAAGTTTAATAAGGAATGGTATTTTATTTATCTATCCTTTAGCACAAAATAAATAAGGCAGTTGATTACTAGACTTTAATTCTGGCCTATAAATGACTTTTTCTAATGAAAAATAAGAAACATTTTCTCAACATCAAAATTCAGGGTTTCCTTTCATTTTCTTTTCATTGTCAGTAATTTATTCATTTGCTGATAAACATTCATTTATGGAGACATCCCAGAACCATGTTAAGCATTGGAGAATCTTTGGTAAAAAAGACTATGTTACCTCACTTCTTTAATAAGCAGGAATCCAAATGAATCAGACATAGGAACCGCTAGTTACATGGCAATGCAGTTAATGCTCTTATAGAGGCATAAAAATCCTGGAGAAAGATCTCTTGGGTGGACTCAAACAGGATGGATACATAGAAAATAGAAAGGATGGATAGTTAGATCTTGGGTGGACCCAAACAAGATGGATACATAGAAAATAGAAATAGGCTCAGTGCCTGTAGTTCAAGCAGCTAAGGTGCTGGCCACATACACCAGAGGTGGCAGGTTCAAATCTGGCCTGGGCCTGCCAAACAACACTGACAACTACAACCAAAAAGTAGCCCGGCATTGTGGTGGGCACCTATAGTCCTAGCTACTTGGGAGGCTGAGGCAAGAGAATTGCTTAAGCCTAGGAATTGGAGGTTGCTGTCAGCTGTGATGCCACAGCACTCTACCCAAGGTGATAGCTTGAGGCTCTGTCTAAAAAAGAAAGAAAAGAAAAGAAGAGAAAAGAAAAGAAAAAGGGTAAGGAAAGGAAAAGAAAAGAAAAGAAAAGAAAAAAAAGAAAAGAAAATTAGAGAGGATGGATAGTTAGATCCTGGGTGGACCCAAAGCGGATGTATAGATGTATACATAGAAAGTAAAGAAAAGGGATAGTTAGATGGACAGATGGATAGATGGATAAATGTATGGGTAATGAAGGTCAAAGAGACAGAAATAGATGGGCGGATTTTTCAAGTGTCTGATATGCTTTACTATTTTTTTCTCCTAAAAGGGCTTCCATTGGAATAATTTCTTTTCACTCTGAGGAACTATTTTCAGCAATTCTTGTAGTACAGGTTTGTGAGAGATAAAATCTCTATATTTTTGCCCAAGAAAAATGCAATTGTCTCACCTTTATTTCCCCTCTTCCCCACAGTACTCTTGGACAGTTTCTTCACTGAGGAAATGCAACTGCATCTATTACATTTCTTCCCCCTCCTGCTGGAACCCCCGGACCATGGTGAGGAGCAGTCCTTCAGTGCTCTCCTGGCCCTCAACACTACAGGCATAGCAGTCACTGAGCAAGGCACTTGCAGTTGATTCATCTGTTTCCTTGCCTGCAGTGGTCACAGCAAGATCGGCACAGCCTTCACCAGGGTTGAATGAAGTCAGTGTGAGGAACTGAGCACTGCCTGCCTTATGAGTCTGTGGCCTCATGAAATATTCAACCAAGCTGTCCTGGGTGGCCAAAGAAGGTCTTGGGACAATTCATGGTGTCTCTGTCAGTTTTAATACCCTGGATTCTTGACAGAAGAGAACTGTTATCAGAGGGAGCATCACTTTACTGTGGAAAACCAGAATGTTAAGGGCAGCTTCGGTTTTCTGGTGCCGTCGAACATTATTGATTACCTAACTGGATTTGAGATTTAAATCCTCCTTTGAAAGAATTTGATCCTTCAAAATCACTGTTGTGGTTTGAATGGGGCCCCTTATGAAGACCTTTACCTGGTACCTGTGAATGCAACACCACTGAGACTTTTCAGAGGCAATCAAGTTTAGGATTTTGAAAAGGGATCATCTGGGATTACCTGGGCGGGCCTTAAATTTGATGACAATAGGGCTTAAAATAGACAGAAGAGGAGAGGGGGGAAAGGATAAAGCCATATGAAGACAGAGGCAGAGTTCTGAGGAATGTTGCCACAAACCAAGCACCACCAGAAGCTGGTATGAAGTAGGGCAGTTGTAACAAATTACAACAAACCAAACATCTTAAAACAACAGAAATGTATCCCTTCACAGGTCCAGAGGTCAGAAGTCTAAAATCACAGCCTTTAGGGAGATTCTTTCCTTGCCCTTCCAGCTCCCTCAGGCTCCAGCTGTTCCTTGGATTGTGGCTTCAGGACACCAGTGTCCACCTTCATCTTCACATGACCCCCTCCTCTGTGTGTCCACCTACATTTGTTTAAAACAAATTTGTAAAGTGTAGTTTGCATACAAAAACAGTGAACCCATTTTTTTTTTTTTTTTTTTTTTTTGCTGTTTTTGGCCAGGGCTGGGTTTGAACCCACTACCTCTGGCATATGGGGCCGGTGCCCTACTCCTTTGAGCCATAGGTGCCCCCAATAGAGAACCCATTTTCATGAACATGTTAGGTAAACTTATGCATCATGTAATCAAGACCAAAATCAAGAAATATAATATTTCTCTCAAGCCAAAAAATTTCATCTTACTGGTCCTAGTCAAGCTCCTATGGCTCAGACAATCACTGATTAGTTTTGTAAGTACAGATTTGAATTATCTTTCTATGGTTCCAAGTACACAAAATTTTACAGTATGTACATTTTGTTCCAGGCTTTTTAAAAATTCATTATATTGTTTTTGAGATCCACCAATGCTACTTTGTGTATCACAATTCCTATAGCTTGTCTTTTTCTTATTCTGTCAGTGGTATTCTATTGTATGAACACACAATAATGTGTTTCTCCATTCACTTGTCATGGAGTTTGGGTAAGTGACTATAAATACTGGTGTGGAAGTCTTCATGTGGATGTACACTTTCAGTTCTCATAAGTACATACCTACAAGTGTAATTGTTTGGACATATAATAAACCAATATTACATTGTACCAGAAATTATTAAAATATTTTCCAGAGAGATTGTACCATTTTATATTAAAGGCCACCTGTCAGTAATGTTGCTGCAAATCATTACCAAGATTTTTTATTGTTCTTATTTTTTTTCCATAATTTTAGCAGCCAAATAGGTATGTGACTGTTACATTATTGTTTTAATTTGCATTTCTTTCATGACCAATTATGGTTAGTATTTTTTCATGTGCCTGATCTTTGTATGTATTTTTAATGTGTTCAAAATTTCACTCCTTTTTTTTTTGTTTGTTTTTGTTGGGGATTCATTGAGGGTACAAAGAACCAAGTTGCATTGATTGCATTTGTTAGGTAAAGTCCCTCTTATAATTGTGTCCCACCTCCAAAAGTTGTGTCACACACCATGATTCCCCAGCCCACCCTCCTTCTCTCTCTCGGTTTTCCCCTTCCCCACCTCCCTCCCTCCTTCCATCTCTCTGCTCTCCTCTTCCCCCACCCCCCACCTTGTACTAGGTCATTAATCGTCCTCATATCATGATTAAGTACATGCAATTCTTACTTCTTCATTCTTATGATACTTTACTAAGAAGAATGTGATCCCCTTCCATCCAGGTTAAAACAAAAGATGTAAAGTCTCCATTTTTTTAATGTTCATGAACATTTAGGTTGTTTCCACATTTTGGAGATTGTAAATTAAGCTGCAGTAAATAGTCTAGTACAAGTGTTCCTTTTTTTTATTAAATGATAGCTGTATACATTAATGCAAACATGGGGTACAGTGTAGTGTCTTCACACACATTTTGACACACTTTCATCAAGCTGGTTCACATAAATTTCATGTTATTTGCATAGTCATTGTGTCAAAATTCTTTTGAACGTGGATTCAGCATTCTATTCTATTAATACCGGCCTGGGAGATAGGCACTTTGCTGGCCAGCCACAAGTCAACAAATTATTCTAAATTTAAGAGTTAACAATATCTTACTTAGATTATTTAACAAGAAATGTACAGTAAGTATATTCTTTGTTTTTTTTTTAACTCTTTTTTTGGATCAACATAATTCAAGTGGGCCATGGAAGTTTGACTATAGGTTCAAGTGTGCTGCAACATTTAAAAATTGGAAAAACACTGATCTGGAATATAGAAAGACTGCCACCGACTCCATCAATGGTCTCAAGTAATTCTTCAATTCTCTCTTATTGAGATTGCTATGAGCTATGATGCCATGGCACTCTACCCAGGGCAACAGAGACTGTCTCAAAAAAAAAAAAAATAAAAAATTCCCTCTTATTTATTCAGTCCTTTACCTTACACCATATAGAAATATACAGCATGCAAAACTACTGTTACACATTGGGGTTCAAATGTATATTTGCTGCTAAGAGTGGTTAGCAGAATGTATAATCCTGTCATCTGCATAATCTTCAAATAATATAAACATACTTAAAAAATTAAGTCCTGATGGCTTGGCACCTGTAGCACAGTGGTTACTGTGTCAGCCCCATACACCGAGGGTGGAGGGTTCGAACCCCGACCAGGCCTGCTAAACAACGACGACAACTGCAACAAAAAATAGCCAGGCCTTGTGGCAGGTGCCTGTAGTCCCAGCTACTTGGGAGGCTGAGGCAGGAGAATCACTTAAGCCCAAGAGTTTGAGGCTGCTGTGAGTTGTGACACCATGGCACTCTACCGAGGGTGACATGGCGACACTCTGTCTCAAAAAAAAATTAAGTCTTCAGGAAAAAACAACACAGATAAAATTTTGAAATGCAAAGTATTTTAAGGAGCAACTCATCCTTTGCAAAGGCAGCAGCTGACGCTCTCTGCTCATCAAACAGGCACTGGGGGGTACAGATGAATATCTCCATATACGTACAAACACATATAAACAGATACATGTGTTTAGAAAGACAGCACATGGATGTCCAAACAAGCTTCGCAGTTTATTCCTCCTTTTTGTCCCTAAAAGATTTACTTCCGTCTGCCCGCTCTTACTTAAGATCGTATTATAACAAAAACAGGGAGATGAATTTTCTTCCACTTCTCCTGTTTTGTAAAAGGAGAAGGAAACATTTTCACAAATGGCCCAAATCTCTGCCTGCTAAGTTTTACCCTAAGGCGAATCTTTATTGAAGGTTATTATAAAATCCGGGGGTGGGGGAAATGTCAAGGTTGCATAACTGAAGCTAATGATGGAAAAGTGAGGTTTACACCCAGATGGTGGCACCACTCCTGAGTACAGATAGTGATATACACAAATCTAAATATTAACACATTGGGTTGTTCAATGACCAAGGCATTAAGGTCTCTTTCCTTGACATTTTTTCTTTAGGAAGTAAAATGTTTGCTAATTTGAGTTGCCATTGGCAGGTGCCCTGGCCAGCTAGTAAATTTCTGTAGTATGGCCCAGCTACCCCTGAGCCAATGGCATTTTCAAGATTCTGGCTATTCTGAATTTATGAACCGGTATTGTCAAAGAACTTAGGGTTTTCTACCTGCTCCACTGACATGGCTCTGGTCTCGGCAGAATGAGTTGCGCCCACATAAAACCCAGCTCCAGATATGATATGGACGCCAGTCTCTTCTGCAAGCCTTTTCAACATCTGTACGTCTCGGCTAATCCCAGAAGTTGTGTTCTCCACCACAGCCCCTCCACCCTGAGCTTTAAAGTACAACAACTCTTCCTTTATGGCTTCCGTTTCCTGATTCAAATGAAGGTTCTCTTTATGGGAATAAGGGTTCTTCTGAATCCAATATAAATTTTTCATCATAATTGGTTCCTTGGAGATAGCTTCATGGCACGGAGGAGGCGGATAGTAGCAGCAGTCGAAAGACATGGTCAGGTGTTCATGGGTCAGGGTGCGGCCCAGTTGGCTTGGCTCCACAAGGCCCAAAACAGTTTGGACCTTCCCACTTAAGGAAAACATTTCTGATGGTACCACCAGGAGATGCTTTCAAACAGGGTTTTCTGGGGGGGGGGGGAGAAAAAAAGAAAGAGAAGCATAATCAGAAAATGTAACTCACCTAAATTCTGTCCATGAAGAGTGAGAGGCCGTGAACATATTCTTATCCATGTAAGAAAGAGAATCAATGAAACTGGAGATACAATCTCACTTATCACCAGCCAAGGTCAGGTCCTGTCCCCACTGCAGATTTAAGGGACATGCCTAGTTTTAAACGCCCTTCACCACTTCCTCAGCCTTACTCAGTCCCAACTACATCCACTGGAAATAATTCTCCATTGTCAGTTCTTACTTTCATTCATTCAGTTTTCTCTCTTAGTTAAAGCTATGCTTTCTTGGATAATTCAACATGGATTTTTCATGTAAAAATAAAAAACTCTTCAAGTGAAATCAATAACGTACATCAAACCCAGCCTGGTATCAGTACTGTTTCACTAGCCATTTTTCAGCCCACTGAAATATGTGGCTCACTCTGCTGTTCATTTACCAGCCAAGTGAACATGATTCTTTGGAAGGTCCACTATGTGCCAGAAATTGGAACTATAAAGAAGCAAAAGACAAGATCTCTGACCTGTCTGAGTGAGCAAAGTTTGCCCCCCCCAAACAAAACCAAGTAGGGGAGCACACCTAGGATCATGCAGAAAAAAACCAACCCAAACTCTCTATTGTAGATGATTGATCGCCGAAGGGCACAGTCAGGAACACCAAAAATACTGAAAAGCGAAAATTCTTAGTCATAATGAAAGCAGCTGTGATTTATTGTGACAGAAATCTGCTATTTCTAAAAAGAGCAAATTGTCCTTGTTTTACTTTCATTTGTAATAGACATTAAGTGTTCACTGATTTCTACCAGTGACAGCAAGATCTCAAATTCTAGCACTTTTGTTGACAAGTATACACCCTAAATAAAGAGATGTGGCTTGTGAAGGAACGGCACTGCTGAGAGGGTTTGAAGGTAAACACCTACAAGGTCAAGGGCAAAACCACAGCCGAGGCCAGAATTGAGACACCAACCAGACACATTCAGAGGATGATGGGAAAAGTCAAGGAGGAACCAAGGAAGAGAGCAGCAGAGAGCATCCTGGGAAGCTGTCAAATGTGCTTCAGAAAGACATTCTGAAATGGTTATTCCTGCCTCCCCCCATATCCCTTTGATGGCCTTCTCTGACTTTCTGAGACTCCATTTCCTCATTTATAAATTAGAATAACAAAGAACATTTCACAAGTTGTCCTAAGAATAAAGTTAAAGTAGATACCACAGGTAAAAATACCTGTAGATGTGTTTGGCACATAGCCCATACTCAACAAATGTGACCTTTGCTGTGCTAACTCTAGGAGCTATTATTTATTGTTATTTCCTAGGTTATTTGTTTATTTATTTTGCAGAAGACATGATTGATTAGAGGAGAGATAATTTGGGGGAACAATGGAAAAATTTATAATGGTTACAGCACATACAGGAGTCAGGGTTGAGACAATGTCAGAGGTCGGAGGGTTATAGAATTACAGGCCTGTTTATATCCAACCAGTGCAATTATCTTGAACTCAGGTGCCTGACATATATTGGCCCACAAGGCAAAAATGGTTTATTCAGACTTTTTGACAGAGAACTTGTAGCTAACATGGCCATTGATTTTTATTTGATACTGTTCTTCTGCAAGCCAAACTTCCAACAGCTGGGTGATTCACACAGTGGCTATCGTGAAAGCAGAGAATTACTGCATAGCTGCCGGTCACTACAGAGGGCAGTATTTTTCACTGATGATGTCTAGGAACTCACTTTTCCTATTCCATGTCACTGAGAGCAAGTAATGTGTACTTCATCTCCTCAGTTGATGAAATCACAGCACCATTAATAACAGGTGCAGTCTTCCATGTGGGTTAACTTTCTTTTTCCTTCTTGGTTCTGAAAGATCTTCGCTGGATGCCCCCTCCCAGAGTTGGGGAGTACAACATGCCCATGCGCTGGGGTCAGCTCCCAGCTCCCTGACACCTCTGCTAAAAGAACTCTGGTCCGCAGGGCAGGTGCAGGGGCAGGGGGCGGGGCATGGAAAGGGAGGGGCTTTGGCACAGTCAAGTCTCCAGGGGGCGCAGTTGAGCAGCTTCTCAGTCAGATCCTCGTGAACCGGAAGCAAGAGCCAGTGGCGGCAACAAGGGAACTTCAGGCCCAGGCGTCCAGCAACAAGGAAACTTCGAGCCCGGAGCGTCCAGCGTGTCCTCCTAGGTGACTCAGACTGCAGTAGTCCCAGGTAGGGCTCCCGAATGTTGCCAATGATCTCGCCATAGGTAAAAAACCTTTAAACATTAACTGCCAGGTGATCTGCATTTCACTCAGGCTAGTCTGGGGCCTGGGGCCTCGTGATGCAAATATAACTCGCATATCTCCTACGCAGTGACTGCCGCTAGAAAAAAACAATTTTTTCCTTGGGGTCAGTGCTTTATTAGGACAAGAGAGATCCAAAGACACGTAAGTTACATACACTTCACAAGGCTCCAGGCTCAAAAGTAGCATGAATTAAATACAGTTCACAGTGCAGTTAGTATGCCTGACCTAATAAAACACTGTGGCCCCAAAGAAAAAAGTTCTTTTTTCCCTAGTGTGGCAGTCAGTGCATTAATAATCAATTGACTCTTCCATATGGGTTAATTTCTCTTTCCTTCCTTCTGGCTGCGGGCATTATAAGTGTGTTTCAGCGAGGCAGAAAGTTAGATAAACTGATAAAACTCTATCACTTTTACAAGAAAAGGACCAAACGGCATATTTAATTGATGTATATTTGAAAGAGCAATGTTGGTACGTTTCAAGCTCACAAGCTGTGAGTCTTCGTGAAAAAAAAAATCACTTAAGAAATGTCATCCCTTCTGGGAATTCCTCTAATGCTCTCAGGCAGAACTAGCTGGGGTGTCCTGTGATCACACACAATGGAAGCCACACTCAAAGCATAGGAAAGGATTAAGGAACAAACCGGAGCCAGCACCCCTCTAAGTTAGAATGTGTCTTTGAATGGGGGTAAAGTATGTATCTAGAAGTCACAGTTTCTGTGTAGCAGGGAGCTCTTTTCCACCCAGAAGTTGATTTCTTGTCAACATACAAGCAAGGGGCTTTTGGCCTTGGACAGAGAAGAGGGTTCACAGACTAAGGAGGGAAGCAGTGAGTGATAAAAGCAGCTGTATGCAACTTTGCAGACAAGAGCGACTTCCAGTATTTTCCACAGCATGCATGAAACGCTCACACCTGCACAGAAGCTAGTGGAAAAGGGACTAGCTAGAGCTATAAACACATAGGCCAAAAGCTTTTCTGTGCTTCCGAGGTGAAGTTTGAGCAGCCTGAGAATGAGCATCCTTTGTGATTACTTCCACAGCCTGGCCAGGGAAAACAACTCTTCTGATTCTGATGGGTCTGAAATCCAAAAAGAACTTGGGCTTTTAAAGACAAAATAAAAAAAATAGAGACAAAGGAAGAGAATGGAGAACAGTCCTATGGCACAGCTGGAAGCCAGAGGCATTATGTAGGATTTGTCTATTTGTAAACTATATGCATAAATTAACTTTTACAGAATATTTTAAAATTTGCCTAATTGTGAAAGATTGGGTGTGGAGGAGTATAGTTGGGGGAGGGGGAGGATATTGTTTTCATCTCACTGAGTTTTCCCCAAGGCTATCTTACCCCGGCCTATACCCTTAAGATGATTCTATCTGCCTTGGTTGAATACACATTTCACTCACATTTCAAGGTTCCAGCACCCTTACCTGCGAAGGAGGGGAGGGGCCGGTAAATGCAATACATTATCCTTATTTCACAGACACATGCTCTTCTCCTGCTCTTCCCTTTGCCTTACCCAGTCTCAGAACTGGTTGAAGGCACTAAATGCCTTTACAACGTTCAATGCCATGGTCAAATTGGCACATTGATCTTTGGTGAATCGATCTTCAGTTCACTTCCCCCAACTTCTCTCACAATGATGAAAGGCCTAATCCCTGTCATAAATCCCTCATTCCGTTTCACTCCCGGTTGTTTTGTGTCCCTGAACAAAACCTACAACTGACTTTAAAGTGGGAGGAGGGAGGCATTTCAGGGTTTTATGAAGAAGATATGATATGAATTGGCTGACAGTTGTGTGGAGAATGGACAGACAGGAGGCCAAGTGTACTTGCAAGGAGGCCAGTAGGGTATTGCTATTATCCAGAGAAAAATCAGGTGGTGGCTTGGTCTGAAATGACATCAGTAGAAATGACAAGAAAGCATGGGCATAAGAGGAAAAGCAGATGGAACTTTCTAGGAACTTTCTGGTACTGTGAAAGTATCCTCCAAATAAATGGGTGTCTGAGGGGAAAAATGTATTGTCTGGCCCAAATACAGAGTGTCCATAAACTTCGTGTGCAATTTACAGTAAATTTCTTTCTTTCTTTTTTTTTTTTTTTTTGCTCTTTTGTTTTTTGTGAGTTACATTACACAGTGGAGCTGCCCTCTGTGGACATTGCCCTTAACCATAACATTTGATTGGTGACAAAGATTTTTTTTTTTTGAGACAGAGCCTCAAGCCATCCTCCTGGGTAGAGTGCTGTGGCATCACAGCTCACAGCAACCTCCAGCTCCTGGGCTCAAGTGAGTCTCCTGCCTCAGCCTCCCAAGTAGCTGGGACCACAGGCGCCCGCCACAACACCTGGCTATTTTTTGGTTGCAGCCATCATTGTTGTTTGGCAGGTCCAGGCTGGATTCAAACCCACCACCTAAGGTGTATGTGGCTGGCACCTTAGCCACTTGAGCCACAGGTGCGGAGCCAACAAAGGTATTTTTTAAAGTGCATCACGTTTTTGAAAGATCGTTTGAATACCTGCATCACTAGCGCATGTTCCAAGCTGCAATGTAACACCTTTCACACAGCCTGGGTCTGGCTGCTGAACAACCAACATGTCCCTTCTTGTACAGAGTCATGACATTCCACATGCTCAGTGATTTATGGTGAAATGGTTCTACCATATGTAGATTTATAACTTTTAATATTAACCACTGTCCAAAAAATCAGTAACTGTGTCTAAATGAAGAGAAAGAAATTCAGCCACAGGAGTCTCCAGAGTGATAATGGACCCGGCAAAGTGCTTCTAACTGTGACATACCTAAAACAAAACCATGCAGAGATATAAGTGAGCACCTTATATTCAGAGGAAAATGAATATTTTTTTCTTTCTTTTTTCCGATTTGACTAAGAAAGTTGATCCATTTAAGCCATTGTGAGAGCCAGAAAAAAACATATTCCAAGGCAAGAAAGAGGAATCAACTTGTACTGTCACTGATGCTTCACGCAGACGTCATCTGGTCAACCCTTCAAGTCTCTCTCACACACACTACAGGTTGATAACTAGTACTACCGGCTTCTTGAATTTGTTATTCTTTTAGTCAATCAACTGAAAACATATTCTTTTTTTTTTTTTTTAAAGGCGGGTATAAGAAGGCAAAGGTGGAGAAGAGGAGGGAAAGGGGGAGAGAACAGTATTTCTACTCAGGTCCAAGCACTGCGTTACGCCCTCCTGCCTTAGGAACATAGTGGGGTTGGGGAAAGGGCGATATTGTCAAGGCACTGTATGAATAACTGACCTTTAAATTTTACTTAATTTGAAAACCTGTGATCTCATCTCTGCCCTTTTCATTCCCAGAAGAAGGTTCCCTACTCAATGCCTCGAGAATGTTTGATGTGAAATTTTTATTTTGCTGCTAACAGAATCCTGAGAGCAACCCGTGTACCACCGTGCTGGAATCTAACAGTTAGACCTTCCTTTCTGTCACTAAGTCCCAGCTGCTGAGGAGGATGAGGCAGGAGGATCACTTAAGCCCAAAAGTTTGAGGTTGCTGTGAGCTACCGTGGGGCTCTTTGTTGAAGTCAGCTTTTAGCTTTTTGTAGACGGGATTTTTCTTTTCCATGTATCCCTTGCAATACGAGGAGTAAATTGCACAACTCCTTATAACTATATTTGGTCACTAACGAGCTCTCTCATGTAATTTGTGTTACTTGTCATTCTTGGCAAACCACAAGTTAAAGTTTTACGCGTGTAAAAGATCTATATTCTGCTCACAATTTCATTTGGAAGGCTATTCCTGGTGGGGTGTGGTCTAGTTGGAAGAACAGGGGGTTCAGAGTTAAGAATCCTTGGCTGTTTCACTAAATAGTTGTGTGATTGGGGGCAAGAAGTCGACCATTCTGAGCCTGTTTCATCTTCTGTGAAATGAGGACCCAGATGACCTCTATGCATTTTTCCTGTCCTTTAACTTGAAATTGATATTATTGATCTTCTATAGATCATTAATTAATCAGTGAAGACTGTACTTTAAGAATTTTTTTTCTTGGCCCAGTGGTTTGTGCCTATGGTCCTAACACTCTGGGAGGCCAAGGTGGGAGGATTACCTGAGCTCAAATGTTTGAGACCAGCCTGAGCAAGAGCAAGACCCTGTCTCTAAAAAAAAAAAAATAGCCAGGCCTTGTGGTGGGTGCCTATAGTCTCAGCTACTTGGGAAGCTGAGGCCACAGGATCGGCCTGAGCCCAAGAGATTGAGGTGCTGTGATGCCACAGCAGTCTACTGAGGGCAACAAAGTAAGACTTTTCCTCTCTTAAAAAGTGGAATTACATCTGCCTGATCTATGACATAAGATTTGACAGGAAGGCTGAGGGTGGTGGCTCATGCCTATAATCCTAGCACTCTGGGAGACCAAGGTGGTAGGATTGCTTGAGTTCTGGAGTTTGAGACCAGCTTGGGCAAGAGTGAGACCCCATCCCTACTCAAAATAGAAAAATTAGCTGGGTGTGGTGGCATGTGCCTATAGTCCCAGCTGCTGAGGAGGATGAGGCAGGAGGATCGCTTGAGCCCCAAAGTTTGAGGTTGCTGTGAGTTACAATGGTGCCATGGCATGCTTCCCAGGGTGATAGAGTGGGACCCTGTCTCCCCCAAACAAAACTTTCAAATGAAAAGCAAGTAAAATGGTATCCCAAAATACTACTTAAATTATATAGCACCAGCTTGGCACCCTTAGCTCAGTATTAGGATGCCAGCCTAATATGCCAGGGCTGGCAGGTTTGCACCCAGCCTGGGCCAGCTAAACAACAATGACAACAACAACAAAAAGCTAGGCGTTGTGGCAGGCGCCTGTAGTCCCAGCTACTTGGGAGGCTGAGGCAAGAGAATTGCTTAACCCCAAAAGTTTGAGGTTGCTGTGAGCTGTGACACAACAGCACTCTACCATGGGCAACATAATGAGACTGTCTCAAAAAAAAAAAAAAAAAAAAGATACATAGCACCATACAAGTTTCCAGAGTTATTATTACACATTAAACTGTAAATTAATTTCCACATATTTTCTGAGTATCCTTAGGCAAATGAACTTCAACTTGCTCTCTAACAAAACTAACACACACAAAACCAAAACAGAACAACTAACAAGAAGGAGCTGATGTATAGGAATCCAACTCAGGCTCTCATTTCCTTATAAATGAATTTCTTCACTTGATGGGTCAGAGCAGATTGACAGTTGTGACTGACATTACAGCTCATTAGATTTTTGGAAATGACCCATCAAAGTGATTACGGCTACAGGAGGCCCTCGTAATCCATGGTTAACTGGTACCAGAAACGCCTTTTAAATGAATGTGTTTAATACAGTAGGTTAGTGTCCATAAACGGCCTGCAGCAAACATACTTTCCGACACTCAAATCCATGCAGCCCCCCTCCATGCTGCATCTGAGCTGTTCTCACTCACTTTAAACAAGAGGTGAAAGTGATGCTAGGTCAGTTTGGGACCATATCATTGGAATCAGCTTCTGGAGAAGGAGAGGCCCTGAGAATACATAGAGTAAGGGATTCTAGTCATCCCGGGTCCCCACTCAGCTCATCCTTGCAGCTATCCATGTTAAGCCCTCAGCAAAGCCTGGGGAGGTGGACAGGCTGAATTCCTGATGGACCTTTCCAGCTCAGGGTGAAGTGCTCAGTCAGGGGAATGTCCGCGTGACTATCTCTCTCTGCCCTTGCTTACCCTTTACTCAACCTTCCTGGGGGCAGTAATCTCCCCTCTCTCACCTTTCACCTTGACTGCTGATGACTGTGTGCTGTGCATCCTTGCACATATGCTCTGTTTTGTACACAATAAAAAGATCCCGGGAAGCAGGACAGGGGCTGTGTTGTTCTCATGTTGCCACCAGGCACGTGGAACAGTGTATGCCCTTACAGGCTTCTGGTTTTATGCACTAAGTTTGATGTAAGTTTCATTCTTTCCTCAGTGCCATCTCCCTTGCTGGCCCCTGTCCCAGGGTGGTGTCAACTAGACACCCAACAAAAGCCTGGCCAAAACCACAGAATTAGGGCCTCATTAGATACCAAATCTGAAATCCCAAAAGGGATTTTTCACTTTTTTTCTTCTTGTTGAAGTTTGTAAGTGGCTTGAGCATGTAATATGTATTCCCAGACCCCAGCAGATTAAAATATCCTACAAATAATTATTCTTTTTCTTTGATGTCCAGACAAATGTGAAGTCTGGCTTAAATTTTGTTTTCTTCATGATAAATGAAGCCACCAGAAACTCTATACATAAAATTCTCATTCCTGTGAACTAAATGATGTATTTTATTTTTATAATTTCCAGAGGATACGACATCATGGGAAATTATCCAAATGTCAAATAGCTATCCAAATGTCTGAATACCAAATAACTAAGATGTTTATTTGGGATTACTGTGGCCAGAGAAGCCCTAAAACATGGTATAGGAGAAGGATGTGCAATTTCAGTTTTGTGTGTGCAGTGCTAAATAATAAACATTTAAAAAATATATATGATATTTAAGGCATTTATACTGGTGATGCAGGGAACACCAAGAAACCAGCTGAAATTATTCATGAGTAGAGAGGTCTAGCTTCACATTTCAAGAAGAAAGCTTTCCATTTAAAATGATAAGTTATTTCTTAAAAGTTAATGGAAGTAGTCACAGGGCAGGGATCCAATAGAAAGCATCACTTGGGGGACAGTTACAACAAACCTTCCTGGTTCCCTGACTGGTTTGTGAAAATAAGCAAGATCGTAGTGAAAGTGTGATGACAACCCTCCTACACCCAATGTTAGTAAAAATGCAAGTTTGCCCAACTTTTCTGAAAAGTAGTTTAGAAACATGTATCCAGTTAAAAATGTGACATTTTTGCTGCGGGGAACCTGACTTAAGGAAGTATTTAGATGTTTGTAAAAAAGTATTTATGCATGGACAGTGCCTGTGGCTCAAAGGAATAGGATGCTGACCACGTATGCCGGAGGTGGTAGGTTCAAGCCCAGCTCCGGCCACACACACACACACACAAATATATGTATGCACAAATGTTTCATTATAGTATGACACAGAATGATAATAAAACGACTTATGGGAATGTGTTTATATATATGGACATATGTGTGTGTTTGTGTGTGTATATATATATCATGGAACATTATATAACCATTTCAATTATATTTGTAAAGAATATTTATCCTCATTTGTATAGTGGTGATTATCCCCACCAAAATATTAAAAGAAAAATAATGACATAGAAGATGCTACTAATATGAAAAATAAATTCAGGAAATTGATGCCAAGTGTATATATCTTCATATACACAGGGCTTAATAACCAGAGATGCTAAAATATTATGTTTATCTTTGAGTGGTAAGAGTAAAGATGGACAGTTTTTTCTTCATCACTATTATAGAGGGTGGCCATAAATTGTGTATGGAATTTTAAATTGTACATGAATTTTATGGCTACCCTGTATGAATTTTTTCAGTTTTTTTTTCTTTTATTGTTTCAGGTTAATCAAGGATACAAAGAATTAGGTTACAGTGTTTGCATTCGTTAGGTAAAGTCCCTCTTATAACTGTGTCCTGCCACCAAATGTTGTGCCATACACCCTGACTTGTGCCCATTAAGTGGGAGCATCCCATCCCCCTCCCATCTACCCTCTCCCTGCTCTCTTATTCCTCCTCCCCCCTACTATGAATAGATTTCAGTTTTTTTTGCTATGTGGGTGTGTATTAGAATATCTACTGATTTCATATAAGAATTGAGTCCATTGGATTCTCGCTTCTCCATTCTTGTGACACTTTACTAAGAAGAATGTGTTCCACCTCCATCCAGGTTAATACAAAAGATGTAAAGTCTCCATCTTTTTTAATGGTTGAATAGTATTCCATAGTGTACATATACTACAGCTTGTTAATCCATTCCTGGTGGGCATTTAGGTTGTTTCCACATTTTGGTGATTGTAAATTGAGGTGCGATAAACAGTCTAGTGAAAATGTCTTTATGATAAAATGATTTTTTTTGTCTGGGTAGATGCCTAGTAATAGGATTGCAGGATCAAATGGGAGGTCTAATTTGAGTTCTCTGAGGATTCTCCATACTTCCTTCCAAAAAGACTGTATTACTTTGCAGTCCCATATTTTTCTAGTTTTTAATGTTTATCCATTATACTTATAATCAGTAAAAGAGAATAAAATGAAAGATTCATGTTACTCATGTCAACCCATCAGATGCCGATAACAATGTCACAGGAAAAATAAGATAGATTTTAAATCCTTCAACTAAAAGACACAGGCAGGCAAAGATTTATGAACTCAAAACCTAGTTCAAATTCTTCATTATCATAAAGTTGCCAATTTCCAAACTTGCCTGAGATTTGATACTGAGCAAAAATCTTACACATATAAAATAACAGCAACTGACTTCATACCACACCATACAGTAGACTATCTTAAAAATGTTTGATTTTCACTAATTTTCTTTGCTAATTCAGAGTTTCTAAGAACCAGCACAGGTGTTTGTTTTTAGATGGTCAGGTCTAGCCCCAATTGGTGTAAAAAAAAAAAAATTGGTGGTTATGAAGAAGAAGGTCTCAGAGCCACTTCAGGGAACTTCAGAAGCCTTTTCAGTCAGATTTGAGCCCTTGTGGTCTTGCTCTGGTGGCTTCTAAGACATGATCTGCTCCCTACACAGACATCTATATGAGAAATACCACACCATGCTTGATGAAAGGAGAGCTGCACTGAGATCCCCACGTCTAGAGCAGTAAGGCCCAACTCTGAGTTATTACAGGGATTGATAAGGAGCAGATGCTCCCACCAGCAGTGTAAGAGTGCTCGCCTGTGTCCACATCTACACCAGCACCTGCAGCTTTGGGACTTTGTGATGTGGGCTATTCTAACTGGAGTTAAGTGACATCTGGGGGAGGGGGGTTGATTTGCATTTCTCTTAAATTTAGGCAAACTAACACAGTCCCTATGGAAAGAAGTATGGAGAATCCTCAAAGATCTGTAAATAGACCTTCTATTTGATCCTGCAATCCCACTGCTAGGTATCTACCCAAAAGAAAAAGAAATCATGTTACCATAAAGACATCTGTACTAGAATGTCCTTCACAGCTCAATTCACATTCATAATCACTAAGACTTCAAGTGCCCATCAACACATGAATGGATTAATAAACTATGGTATGGGATACTATTCAGCCCTAAAAAAGATGGAGACTTTACATCTTTTGTATTTACGTAGATGGAGTTAAAGAACATTCTTCTTCGTAAAGTATCCCCCAAATGGAAAAGCAAGTATCCAACGTATTTAGTAGAGAAACAACTACATACACATCCACACAAGAAAGAAACAATTAAGTTCAAGTGGGGGAAGGAGAGGCGGGAAAAGATAGGGAGTAAGGGGAATTGGAAAGCTCTCACCTAATGGGCACAATTGAAGTATATACAGCATGACCCCCCTGGGTGAAGGGCTCAACTAGGACTTGAACTTTGCCTAACAAATAGGAACAATATAACCTAATTGTACCCTCATATTAATATGAAATTTTAAAATAAGTAGGTATTCAATGAAAAATGTTTAACCAATGCAGAGCATTCTATGCACCCTTCAGTCCCACACTGATGGAAGGCAGCTTCCTTCAGCCACATGCAGACCTGCATTTCATTAGCACTATGGCCTTTCTACAGGGTTGAAATCAACTATTGTTACTCTTCTTGAAATACTAAGAAAAGCTGCTTTGATTTAGAAATCTGAGGGGGTAGCTTGGGCCTTTCAGTCTCAGAGGATAGGACAACACAAAGACTGCTTTCCAGGCACTCAGAAATTCCACTTGGACACATTTCAACTCAATGGAGCAAATGTTTGGGAAGACCTAAGTCCAAAGGGGAACAAAGATAAAGAAAGAATCTTGCTCCTTAGGAGGCTTGAGAACCCCCAATACAGTACTTACTACATGGTAAACATTCAGTGAAAGAAAGGACAGAACTGTGTTAAAATGCTAGGAGGCTGAGGCAGGTGGATTGCCTGAGCTCACAGGTTCGAGACCAGCCTGAGCCTGAGCGAGACCTCATCTCTAAAAATAGCTGGGTAATCTGGTGGGCACCTGTAGTCCCAGCTACTTGGGAGGTTGAGGCAAGAGGATTGTGTAAGCTCAAGAGTGTGAGGTTGCTGTGAGTTGTGATGCTACAGCACTCAGAGGGCGACAAAGTGAGACTCTGTCTCAAAAATAAAAAACAAAAAAACTGCATTAAAATTGTAATACTCCAGTCACGTTTGACTTCTGCAATTACACGAGATACTCCATCTAATAAGATACAATACACAAGATAACACATGTCATTGGTATAGACTATTACAATTTTAATACAGATCTTTTCCTTTTTGAAAAGCATTTTTGGCACCCTCTGCATGAATGAGACACTTATGAAGTAAGGCAGAGTGCAGGAAAAGCTGGTAAGGAGGTACAAAGTCAAGTGCCCTGTGGGGTGGGCAACTCTCTGGGGGAGGCAGCACCTCACAGAAGCATTCTGATGGCACGAGCGATGGAAAGAGTGTTTTAGGACTTTGACCAAGTCTGTAGAGGCTCATATGCAGTCTGAACACTCAGTACACGGTGAGGATGAGACCTATATTAGGATGGTCATAAAATGAGCAGTGTGGAGTGTAGGCCGAATGAAGAAACAGGCAGCCAGGAGACGAGTTAGAATGCTAAAGCAATTTTCCTTGTTCCTCAGGGATCTCAAGCACAGAAGTGCATCTCAGGGGAAAGGCAAGTCTGAATGAGCACTCTCTTTTTGTCCCTGACATACAAAAGTCTTGTAACAATCATAGTTTGAAAACGAAAGAGAAAAGCCTTAAAAGTGGACTAACACTAGCATGACTTGAATACTTTGCTGACCATTCAAACGTGTTACTTATGGGGAAAAAATCACTCAAAATATGTAGAGCAATTAGAAAGGCCATAGTCATTGAAATCTGAACTCACAAAGTTGGCCATTATTAATAAGATTGTATGAATGGGTCTTCATAAAACTTGAACTGTGTTAAAGCCCCGGGTTTCTCTATTGCTGGTTTCATTACCTTCAAGAGCTTATGGAATGTCTAAAGTGTTATCTACAATAATAATGCTGGGTGTTTCTTGGAAGAGCTTAGATACTCTACACACTTTAATTAAATCTCCTAATGTCCCAGTGTAGTGGGCCAGGCATTGACAGAAGGTGAATCATCAAAGGCAGTGGAAGACTAGACCATGGGATGTACTTTTAGATGAAATTCACTTTTATTATTATTGTTCCCATTTCACCAATGAGGAAATGGGGTTATTGTTCACACCAAGATGGTGAGCTACATTCTGCTTTCACTAAAGGCAGAATATGTTGCTATAGGATCTGTAAGCATTCCCTGGGAAACCCTTAAAAATAGCATAATCACCACACCTTTGAGATTTCTCCTTAAGAATCAACCAACACTTATTAATGAACCCTCAAAATGTGTGCCAAAGAAAGTACCTGTTGCCATTTCTTATTTAAAAAAACCATACAAAATGAATCCAAATTTATCATGATATATAATCTCTTACCATATTTCCCCCCAAATAAGACCTACCCCCAAAATAAGCCCTAGCAGGATTTCTATGCATTTGTTAAATATAAGCCCTACCCTGATAATAAGACCTAGTTATGGGGGTGGCTGTGCAGCATATTTGCATAGCCATGCCATGCATTTCGGCGTGGAGTGGTAAGGAAGACTGGAATACCTTTTATCTGCCACAGCTCCTTTCTCTGATCTATTCACTTGTGCGGGTGTGCGTGTGGTAACCTTTCTGGTAGGCATCCTATTGCGCACATGCAAACGGCTAGGGGAAAGGAGTTCACGCATCACTAGCGCCAGCCCCACCAACAAGGTTGGCTCTCCTGTCAGGTTCCAAAAAAAGATGACTTTAACTGTTGTAGATTTTTGTATTATACTTAATAAAAAATAAGACATCCCCTGAAAATAAGACCTAGTGTGTCTTCTTGAGAAAAAATAAATATAAGACAGTGTCTTATTTGGGGGGAAACATGGTAGCTTTGATTAACTGATTCATTATCCCTGCTTCCTTCCCTATATCCCTAAGAATCCCTCAGCTCCAGAGAGACAAGTGGACACCTTAAGAAGGTGATGTGAGGAGTGGGGTTGATCATGTTGCAGACATAGTACTAGAAAAATGGAAGAGTGTAGAAAAACACAAATCAAGCTCTCACTCTCAATTCTACATTTAGGATACTAAAGACAACAGATCCGTTAAAAACAGACACACAGCTATTGTGTATGATCTAAGCTATAAACCAAGTCCACTTCTTACAAAGAAAGAACTCTAACCACTTTGCCACACCTTGGCACGTTCTCTCAATCCAACCACCTCCTGACATCCTAGGAAATAGAGTTGTAGCTGCCAGGGAGACCCTGGGCTGCTGAGAAAAGAATTTCATAAAAGAGGTAATGCTATTGTTTTCCATCAGTGGTTCCCAACCTTCCTAATGCCGCAATGTATTTTGGAGGTTGCGGCCCACAGGTTGAGAACTGCTGTTTTTGATAATAATTTGGTATCACTAGAGTCTTAGAAATGGAGATGCAAATAATGAGATCTTGTGACAATATTTTGTTATATAATAGGGATATACTAATCCGGTATATACTTAAAGTTGTTCAGTATAGTCAAAAATTGTGTTGAGTTCTCACATTTGAGAAAAACTGTGTCAGAGAGAGCCTTTGCTATTAGTCTAGAAAGGAAGTTAAGGCGGCAACCCTTGCCTAGTCCCGAAAGTGTGAGAGAGGACCAGGAGACCTCTTTTAGAATTTGACTACTATTTGATTTACTGTAAGGAAAGTAACCAACAGCTTGTTTCCACTCTCAAAAGCTGATTTACTACAGTGGGGTCAAAAGTGAATCTAAAATGACTATGCATGTCATAGAGCAATAATCACTTTTTCCTAAGTCTTTTGCATAGCTAAAAAAAATGCTGCAATAAAATTCTAAGTTGTCTAGAGAAAAAAATCACAAATTTTTTAAGAGGTTTCTCCATTCAATAACAAAGTTTAATTAATTAATATATATGCATTTAAGTATAAAGGGAATGTAATTGCTCATATATTTTCCTCATAAAAGGAAGAGGCACTATAAGATTTAGCAATGGGCTCAGTGCCTGTAGTACAGTGGTTAGGGCACTGGCCACATACACCGGGGGTGGTGGGTTCAAACCCAGCCGGGCCTGCTAAACAACAATGACAACTGCAACAACAACAAAAAATAGCCAGGTGTTGTGGTGGATGCCTGTAGATGCCTGTAGTCCCAGCTACTTGGGAGGCTGAGGCAAGAGAATCACTTAAGCCCCAGAGTTTCAGGTTGCTGTGAGCTGTAATGCAAGGGCACTCTACTGAGGGTGACATGGTAAGACTCTGTCTCAAAGAAAAAGATTTAGCAATGTTTTTTTCATACCATATTTAGTTGGGTACCTCCCAGAATATCATATACTTAAAATATCATTTGACACAACTTTTTATATGGTTAAGTAATTATGCCAGCAGAAATATCCATTCATCATAATTTTATTTTTTATTTTATTTTTTCATTGTTGTCTTCAAAGTGGTTTAACAATATTGCAATCAGATCTGGTGGCTCATACCTGGAATCCTAGCACTTTGGGTGACTGAGGTGAAGGGATCACTGTTGAGCCCAGGAGTCTGAGACCTTTAAATATAATATAATAAGATCTTCTGAGAAATATACTAAGACCTTCTCTCTACAAATAATAATTTAAAAAAAATGTCCAGGCATGGTGTCACAAGCCTATTTTCCCAGCTATTTGGGAGGCTAGGGCAAGAAGGTGAGTATAGGAGTTTGAGATTGTAGTGAGCTATGCTGATGCCACTGTACTCTAGCTCATGTGACAGACTGTCCCATTAAAAAAATTTTTTTAAGTCAAATTACAATTCTCCTGTTAAAATATGTTAAATTATGAAGTACCATCTACATGGAGCAAGATTTTGAATTTAGATTAATAGATTAAATTAGGTAAAATATTATTTTATTAAATATTAAAATATATAATGAAAAAATTTATTTCAATTGATGTTAAATACTAATTGATCTTAGAATTTTTGAGCTGAGACCATGGAGACCATTTAATATGATGATTTCACTTTTCGGTGCTAAAACAAAATCCTTGATCTTTTGAAGGTCATGTAGCCAAAACTAGAACCCATCTTTGAACTTGTCAGTCCAGTGTTATTTTCATTAATCTATGTAGGTATTTATTATGAGCATCACAGTTAATTATTCCTATTTCCATTACTATAGAAGAGCTATCCCAAGGTAGCATCACACATTAGCCTAAAAAAGAGGCTACAATCATCCAGGGCCAGAAATTCTCATCACAATTCCACTGTTCACCGGGTGACACGAAACAAGCCACTTAATTGCACTGTGCTTTCTTTTTCCTAATTACAAAAATAAGAACTCCAGTAATTTAGACTTCCCTACTTAATTTGGTTTTTGCAAGAAGTAGTAATAAAAATAACTCTAAAGTATACAGCCTATCTCAGTGCAAACTTAATACCAGAAACTCATCTTAACTATATTTAAACCAAGGAGCAATAACCACATTGAGTCATAACTGGGAAGGAGTACACACAAGCTATTGTGTGTCCTTATAATGCCTGAACAAGCAAATCCGATGGTGTAACTGAGTTCTGTAGACCCTAAATTTTCATAGCTTTTCATCGTCTATGTTTATCTAGACCAGTGATTTTCAACTCATGTGAGAGGATCTTAGGTACGCCCCCCAAATTTTTGAAGATCATTAACTAAATTATTCTCAAAAGAAGGTCAAATCACATTAAATATATTCTTTTTTATTCTTTTTTTTTTAGACAGTCTTACTATGTCACCCTTAGTACAGTGCCATGGTGTCACAGCTCACAGCAACCTCTAACTCTTGGGCTTAAGCAATTCTCTTGCCTCGGTCTCCCAAGTAGCTGGGACTACAGGCGCCCACCACAACGCCCAGCTATTTTTTTGTTGCAGTTGTCATTGTTGCTTTAGCTAGTCTGGGCTGGGTTTGAACCTGCCAGCCTTGGTGCATGTGGCCAGCCCCCTACCCACTGAGCTTTGGGCACCGCCTTTTTCCTTTTTTAAAAATAAATATAATTTAAGTGTGGTGTGGGAGTTTAACTATAGGTCCAAGTGTGCCATGAGATCAAAAAGGTTGAAAAACACTAGTCTAACATATAATAATTAGTTTAGAACAAATGAGAGCTCTATGCCTTCTCAAAGGCACTACTGATTCTTAAACAAACAGGCAGGTGAAGTCCCTATGGTATTGTTAATAGAGTCTGAAGGATTTACTATAGATCTATAGTCCATAGATCTGATGTATGCAGAGCATAAACTCTTCTCAATATTATTCCCTAATTCTAAAATGTAGTTTCCCAGGTGACATGTAAAGTTACCCAACTTAAGATGACTTTTAAAACGTAAACAAGACTTATCAACTGGATTCTCCTAGATAAAAAACAGATCTTGCAACTGGATAGGATAGAAAGAATCGCTAAGTAGGTTTACAAAGTATTGTAGATTACAAATTTTTGAAGAAAAAATGTATAAACTGGGCAAAGAAAATAGGCAGAGATGGTCACAGGGGTTGTCTCTAGGGGGCAAAAAATTTTCAGGTTTTTTAAATCTTTTTCTCCTTTGTGCTTATCTGTTTTGTCTGATTTTGAACATGGATTAATTTTGTTATATATTAAAAGAAAAGGTTACTCCACACTTTCATGTGGAGACTTGACTTTTATCCTTTCATGTCTTAGATTTAAGTCTTTTCTTCATCTTGAGTCAATTTTTGTAAGTGGTGAAAGGCGTTGGTCGAGTTTCAGTCTTTTACATGTGGTTACTAAAAAAGATGGAGACTTTATACCTTTTGTATTAACCTGGATTGAGTTGGAACACGTTGTTCTTAATAAAACATCACAAGAACAGAGAAGCAAGAAGCCACTGTAGTCAATACTACCATGTTTCCCCCGAAATAAAACCTACCCCCAAAATAAGCCCTGGCAGGATATCTATGCATTTGTTAAATATAAGCCCTACCCCAATAATAAGACCTAGTCATGGGTCTTATTGTATGCTGCATAGCCACGCCATGCATTTCAGCATGGAGAGGAAGACATCCCCTGAAAATAAGCCCTAGTGTGTCTTCTTGAGAAAAAATAAACATAAACAGTGTCTTATTTGGGGGGAAACACGGTAATATGAAGGCAGTAGATGATCTAGTATAAGGCAGGGACAGGAGAATGAGGGAGAGGGGATCAGGCAGGGAGATGGCAGGGTTATGGTATGTGGCACACCTCTTGGGGATGGGACCCAATTATAAGAGGGACTTTACCTAACAGATGCAATCAGTGTAACCTAATTCTTTGTACCCTCCATGAATCCCCAACAATAAAAAAGAAAAACAAAGAGAAGGTTACTTCATGCAGGAAAAAAAATTTCTTTTGTCTCTCGTTTTGAGGGATGTGAGGTTATTCCCACTTCAAAAATAAAACAAGAAGCCTGTAGTTGCGGTAGGGATGGGAATGGGATTCAGGGCATCTCGTCTGTTGCTTCTGTTTTTGGTTACTTTGGAGGACCAGCCGGGAGGGAGAAAGTCTGCAGAAGCCACATCCATCCCCGAGAGCTTTCACACCTAGTAAATACTAGTGGGCAGAGTTGCAAATGGTTTCTAGCCATTTCTAAGCTTATACTCGGGCGTGCATTCTTTATCCACAACTTTCATTTCTGGATTGCAGACTCCTTCTCAAATTTAAACAAGCATTGCTCTCCATGTTTAATTACAATTTAATGGAAATGCTACTTGCATTCCAATTAGCTTTTAGTTTTCACATCACAAATGTGCATCCGAGTTATTGTGTCATTACCGTCTCATGTTATAATGGCTTCATAACGCAAGTCCCTGCAGGGTTGAATTAGTAGTTTCCGATGGTAATCACCCATCACCGTAATATCATCATCACAGAAACCCAGTTCCTGCATGCTTTCACTGCTATCGCTGTGACACTGGAAGAGCATTTTAATAGTATTAGCATGGATTCTCCAGAGAAATCATCTCCTTGTCACTGCATTACCCTATAAGATGAATTGTGATGGAGCCCAGTTGTGATAGGAGAGCTTCAAAAAGAACCAAAAAAAAAAAAAAATCTAATGCTCAGCATTGAAGCATTTCACTTCTCAAAAAGGTCAGTGCACTTTGTAATAAGGTCACTATACAACCCTTAATTGAATATTTGTCCTTTTGCAAGATGTTGAGTTTCTGTTTTGCTTTTTCTTTGTATCTGTTTGCTTAGGACTCAACAACAGTAATAAATGAGGTTAGTCCCTCCCTGTGGTATACAAGAAAAAAAAAAAAAGCAGACATAATCCCTGTCTTCAAGGAGTTTACAATTGAATGAGGCTTATAACAAATTGTATGCAGCATATAGGTAAACAAAATGGATACTCTTATGGTAGACAAAATCCTCCAAAGTAACTAGTAGTACGTAGTGATAAGACCGTGAAAGGGTTTCCTTAAAGAAGAAATGTTTAATCATCAGCTAACAGGGTAAATATATTAATCATAAGGACTTTGAAATAGAAACAGAAGGTGTGTTGTCTGAGGTCATGAGTCTGCCTGGCATTTTTATTCAGTGACTATGGGAAGAAGAAAAGCTACCAAACACACTAGCAGTGGACACGGTCCTGTCCCTACCCCAACCTCTGCAGAAAAAAGTCTCTCCCCTGCAGGTGCTTCTGCTGCTTTTAGTGGGGAGAGTGGAAGTTGGACCTTGTTCTTTGTTGCTAAGAGAGGCTGAGAAGAGCTGTTCCCTGAGCGATGGGATCAAGGGGGAGAAAAAAAGAAACTCCAGTGTAGAAAAGCACTGCCTAGTCGGGGAAGTCTCCTTGGTTTGCTTTTCGTAGTTGAAAGCCTGGTCTAAAATGACTATCAGAAGTGACAAATGCAGACAGGGCATTGCGTTCATTTGAGGGGGCTCTAATCCTCTGGGGACACCACAGTAGAACTGCAAACGGATTACCATAACTCTCTAGGAACTCAAGATGTGTAACACCACAGCCAGCATTTAGCTCAGTCTTGCCCATAGCAAGAGTCCATAAATGTTTATGGATGGACAAAGAGATTAACTGGCCTGGAAAGAATGCCCAGGTTTCCCAGCTGCTTTGGGTCTGCAAACGTAGGTGAGCGGGTCTGTCTCACGTGTTCTCTGCTTAGCATGCACTGCAGAAGAATTAACAACCAGCAGTGTCTCTTGTACTATTAGAGACAAGCTTGCCTTCTTGGTGATGGCAAGTCAAAGCATTCTGAGGGATGATGGTTGCTAATTTTCCTTTTTTCCCATTGTGTGGGTCTGGGAGGCCTCAGAACTACTCTGGGTGCGGTTTCCAAAATAGAAATAACACATTTTTAATTGGAACACAGTAAGGATAAAAACATGCTCTCTGAGTGCTCAAAGCTACCTTTACTAACAAGCAGCTGCGGAGCGTTAAAGCTTAAACCTATCACATAAATAAAATTCGCTGCCCTTTCTTACAAGTTATTTTTAACTTCTCAGGTAAAGTCTCTCCAGCACTAACTCTCCTGCTCTTTGCTTAGACATCACCAGAAATTAAAACTCTCTTTTCTAAGTTTATTCTTTATTTTATTATTATTTAAACTCATTTTTTTTTGCAGTTTTTGGCTGGGGCCAGGTTTGAACCTGCCACTGCTGGTATATGGGGCCAGTGCCCTACTCCTTTGAGCCATAAGCACAGCCCTAAGTTTATTCTTTATAGTAACTCATTTCATACATTTTTTTCATGAAGCATTAATATCAAAATATACTTTTATTACTTTTGATTATCAGTTTTCGTTTTACTATAATATGCAATTTATTCATCATTTTAATATTTATCATTGAATGCATATTTATATGTGTTATTCTCAAACATAATTATAGACTAAAAGTCAAGAACTTGGAATGTTTAAACCCACATATACGTGCCGTAACAAATAATATTTATTATGTACCATAAATCTTCACACTGCTTAGAAAAACTGAGCTTTGGCTGGGTGCAGAGGCTCACGCCTATAATCCTAGCACTCTGGGAGGCTGACGTGGGTGGATTGCCTGAGCTCACAGGTTCAAGACCAGCCTGAGCAAGAGCAAGACCTTGTCTCTAAAAACAGACCAGCATTGCGGCAGGTGCCTATAGTCCCAGCTACTTGGAAGGCTAAGGCAAGAGAATTAATTGAACTCAAGAGTTTGAGGTACTGTGAGCTATGATGCCCCAGCACTCTACTGAGGGCAACAAAGTGAGATGCTGTCTAAAAAAAAAAAAATACAGCTTTTCCTCCCTCTCTAATTAAAGTTTATTTAAAGGTACTAGTACTATTTCCTGATTCAGTTGGTTGGTTAATTCTCTAATTCAATAGGTTAATCTTTCATTGACATAAAACAATGGTCAGTAGCTATAAAGTATCTTGACAGTGGCCACAAGTTAATGTTAACTTATTGTATCTCAAAAATGGAAGACAGGACACAGATGGGACAGCATAATGCTCTTGGGAACACATCTCAATTTCCCCGAGAGGAAGAAAGGCTAGAACTTTACCCATTGCTTGAATGTCACAAACCAAGAGGATGCATTCAAAGTGTCTTTGGGCATATCATGCTGTGGACCTCAGTTCCCTCCCTGATAAAGCAAAGGAGTTGAACAAAGTGATCTCTAGAATTCCTCCCATCTTCAAGACCTGTGATTCTAGTGGGGAAGTGTGATATCTGAATTCCTCCCATCTTCAAGTTCTGTGATTCTAGGTGGAGAGGTGTGATCTCTAGAATTCCTCCCTTCTACAAGTTCTGTGATTCTAGGTGGACAGGTGGGATCTCTGGAATTCCTCCCAGCTACAAGATCTGTGATTCTAGGTGGAGAGTTATCAGATGGACTGTAAATGGCTACTGCAGTGGCTTCCCACTAGTTCAATTTACTTAAATATTAAATAAACAAACAAATCAGAACATTTCTTTACAAGGAATGGGAACTCCACTGCCATCTTACCTTATCTGGATTCTTTTTCTGATGTCTCACTAGGCAAACTATACTCAAACCATATTAGGAACTTTATATGAACTGTACTATAAACTTACTATAACACTGCTTATGAATGAGAATAAAATAGAAGCACAGCTATAACACAGTGGTGGCTTTATTATGCCTCATGTAAATGATGCTGACTGCCTGAGAAACTAGGCACCGTTGGCTATTTTCCAAATAACAGCTTATATGATCCATTATCTGCATATATACATATGCATATGATCTATTTGCATATGCATGTATGTATAAATACACACATACAAGTGCAGTTTTTAGTTTCCAATCATCACAGTACAACCACAGCAACTATTCTGAAAATTTTGTGCCAACTTAAGAGTAATTTAATTCTTCAGTGGATGGGGAAATACGTAAAAAAACCACTCGGTTTTCAAAAAGTGTTTTCAATACATAAATATATATCACTTTTTGAAAACAGTACAATTGGCTGGATGTGGTGACTCACACCTATAATCCTAGCGCTCTGGGAGGCCGAGGGAGTGGGTGATCACTTGAGCTCACAAGTTTGAGACCACCCTGAGCAAGAGCGAGACCTGTCTCTGAACATAGCCAGGCATTGTGGCAGGTGCCTGCAGCCCCTACTACTCAGTAGGCTGAGGCAAGAAGTTGCTTGAGCCCAAGAGTTTCAGATTGCAGTGAGCTACAAAGCCATGGCACTCTACTCAGGGTGACAGAGTGAGACTCTGTCTCTAAAAAAAAAAAAGTGCAATTTGTTGCCCATGATTTTATGGACACCCTGTGTATATATGTGTGTGTGTGTGTGTGTGTGTGTGTGTGTGTATTTTTCCCCCACTGGTGGTTCAAACTGATTTTAGGTGGTCTATAGACATTGTTAAATGCTTTAAACAAGTGTCTATTTTAATGTGCTTTAGAAAAGAAAGTAATAAACCTTACAAGCGGCTTATGTGGCTAAAGGGAAAAAGTGGATTGGTTTAAAGGAAAATATTAACTAATGAGTGGTAATGTTAGTACACAGGCCTAGCAAACAGTCTTGAAGCTGTTAGGAGACTACATCAATATTCATAAGAACTAATGAAAATCATTCTGAATTTCTGAAAATTAAAGAGTACAAAACATTTCCCACAATGCCTTTTAACACATTCATTTTCTGTGGCCTGTTAAAGAACTAATTCCTTTTCTGGGGGTAACAGCCCTCCCAAGTCATCGGAAATATAATCCGGACTTCTCATTAGGCAGAGAAAACTACCATTCAATTTTAACTCTCAGATCTTTATACTGATCCTAAAATTGTTGACATCGTTTTTAATAATGCTGCTTTAAAAATATAAATATGATAGAAAGTATAAAGAATATGGATGAAGACCTTGTGTTCAATGTAATATAGCTACTTACCAAGCTCCAGTATTCACAGACTAAAACTCTAAAGTTTAAGATATCATTCTTTAGAAACATAGAAACAACATGTTAATAAACCTTCCTTAAAGTTACTGTGAAATTATTACTACATAGGAATAACTAATGAAAATTTATTTTGGCCAAAGTATTAGTAATATGAAAATAAAGAAGCAGAACAAATTAACAAAAATCTACTGTATTGCTACATAATGCATTATGAAAATTGTATATAAAGGCCAGGTACAGTGTCTTAGGCCCATAATCCCAGCAATTTGGAAGGCTGAGGCCGGTGGATTGCTTGAGCTCAGGAGTTTGAGACCAGCCTGAGCAAGAGCGAGACCCCGACTCTAAAAATAGCTGGCGTTGTGGCATGACAACCAGGGAGGCTGAGGCAAGCGGATCACTTGAACTCAAGAGTTTGAGGTTGCTGTGAGCTATGATGCCACAGCACTCGACCCAGGGTGACAAAGTGAGACTCTGTCTCAAAAAATAAAAAGAGAAAGGAATTTAAAAGTCAAGAAATTAATCCACTTGACCTTACCACAGCAAGAATATGTAGTGGCAAAGGTCCATGACATATCCCTAATGCTAAGGAACTACATAGGTTTCTCTGTCTACTATAAATCTAACAATTAAAGAAATAGGCCAGTAAATCCAACTATAAGAATCTCCATGGAGATCATTTTAAACTTGGAACTCTTAGCCTCAAATTGTTGATCTCCCTCCCCCAATACACTGATGGGCAAAAAGTGAAGAGACAGTACCTGGAAGAAACATCAAAAGGGGGCTTCTCCTTCCCTGCACTTCCATACGATCCAGTGTGGCGGCACGAAGCCTCCGTTATGTCAGTACTTGAAACAGTAGATTCTTTACTCCTGCTCTGAGCTGCTCCAAAATAGTTAGTACAAAGGAAAAAGGGAAACATCCTGGAAGATGCATCTTCCTGAATGATAACCAGGCAAGCTCAAAGCAACACTGAAGCCAAAGAGAATCAATATCCAGCCTGAGCCCGGAGCAGATCTGTGAGTGAGGCTCACAAAGCCAAGGCCAAGACTATCTCTAATGCTGGATGTGGAGGGCAGGACAAGTTGGATGGGCCTCGGCTATGACAGCAGGAGACAGAGCTTCCGAGCATCTCTCCTCTGAACACTCAAAAGGGCTTTTCTTGACTAATGTTGGCCTGCGAGATCCTTCCTGCAATAGCAGAAGACATTTTTATAGAAGCTGTTAGGAAGAAGACACTAGCTCTGGGAGCAAGAGGCGTCTTCTTAAGTTCTTGTGCTCAGTGGCTCTGTGCAGGGGTTAGTGGACAGGCTCTCAAGTCACAGACAGACCTGGGAGAAGCTGCAGCCTGAGAGCCTGGGAATCCCATATGCCAGCGAGTGACAAAAATATAAGTCCAATACTCTAAGCCAAATTGAGGAAAGATGCTCTTGTAGCCAATCTTGGATAAGGGGTCAGACAGTACTTTTCTAGGACTGGTAGTTAGAACTACACTCTACCTACTCATATATTTTTTAGCATATCCATGGATACCTCATTTAGCCTGTCCCTAAAAAGTTATCAAATCTTGCATCACAAAAAGCTATACATTTCATTCATTTCTTATTGAAAAAAAATTTTTTGTTTTAGGCCAGGCACAGTAGCTCTCACCCGTAATCCCAGTGCTTAAGGAGGCTGAGGCAGGTGGAATGCTTGAGCTCAGGAATTAGAGCCCAGCCTGAACAAGAGCAAGACCCTGTCTGTACTGAAAATAGAAAACCCACCCACTATGGTGGCTCACACCTGTAGTCCCAGCTATGTGGGACGGCTGAGGCAAGAGGATCTATTGAGCCCAAGAGTTTGAGGTTGTTGTGAGCTATGATGACACCACGGCACTCTACCCAAGTTGACAGAGTGAGATTGTCTGAAAAAAAATTTTTTAAAAACTTTTTAATATAGACATTTTCAAAAGTTCACAAATGTAGAGAGAAAAGTACAGTGAACTCTTATATATCCATCACTCAGCTTCCACCATAAATTCCAATTTAAAACAGGTTTAAAGGAAAAAATGTTTCACAGCCCAGATAAAACTCCAGATATTACTTACATACGCTTCTGTACCACATAACAATCCTCTAAGGATTTCTGGCTATCAATTTACTAAAAATGATTTTTTATGGATTAAAAAACCCCTCTTCCTCTATTCTGAAGGAACATTGTAGAGTTGGCAAGAATCAACAATAGTACCCACTGCAGATATGGACAGACAAGGTCAAACTCAAGGCTTTTGTGCCTCCACGTCTCCCAGTATTTCTTTGAATATAGGAGCTTTTCCAGCTTCTTAGATGCACATCTCTCTTCAGAAACTTTTCTGTTTTCTTAGACATCTTCAGTTGATAATATAGGGACAATAACACACAGGTTAGTAACATGAGCACAAGATGTCCTTACAGGGAGCAGAACTGAGACAGGACCACAGCATAGCCTTCATCCTTTTGCCCTTGATGGTCCAAGAAAGTGTGCAGGTTAATCATAGCAAGGTTTTTTTGTTGTTGTTGCAGTTTTTGGCCGAGGCTGGGGCCAGGTTTCAACCCACCACCTCTGGTATATGGGGCCGGTGCCCTACTCCTTTGAGGCATGGGTGCCACTTGATAGCAAGGTTTTTTTTTTATTATTTGGAGAGGAAGTTGGGGGTAAAAATATCTGTCAGATGTTATACAAATATAGAGGGTTATATCCCAGATTGCAATGCAAGGTATACTTGATTTAATAATGTTTCTTCAATTTTTATCTCATTCTGCCAGTGTTTCGACATAAGCATCAAGTGCTCCTTAATATTAACAAATTCCTAGACTGAGCAGATCCTCCAAAGATTTGCAGGCATCACTTGGTGGCTTAAGTTATGGGACTCAAAAGTGGGAGTTTCTAAAGAGACCATAACTATGGTGGGGTAGCACTAGGGGCTGAATTGGGTCTGCATAAAACTCATGCGTTGAAGCCATCATCCTCAGTGCCTCAAAATGTGGTTGTATTTGCAAATAAGGTCTTTACAGAGGTTGTTACTTTAAAATAGGGTCAGCAGAGTAGCCATATTCTATTAGGACTGGTGACCTCATAAGAAGAGGGTGTTAGTAGATGCACAGAGGGAAGACCAGACCATGTGAAGGTACAGGGGGACGATGGCCACCTACACACTATGGAGGGAGCCCTCAGGAGATGCCAGCCCTGCTGACACTCTGATCTTGGATTTCCAAATCTGCCCAGTTTGTGATACTTTGAGATGGCCTCCCAAATGAACAATGTAATCAGTAATGGAGGCTCTTAATTACACCTGGGGGTTCTGAGATCTAGAAAGTGAGGAGAAATTCTATGGAAAGGGCCAGGCAGCCTAACCCTTTGTACCAAATTTTGATGGCCATCAGATTCAAATCCATACTCCCATCAGTGATTTATCAGGGAATAACAGGAAAGCTTGTTGAAAAGTTAAACAGATACCACACAGCATTTATAGAAGCTTTGTGATGGGAAATACCCTTGAATTAGAGGTCAGGCTTTATCTTTACTCCAAACTTTGAGAGAGCAAGACTGGTAATTAATTTTTCAGACACATAAGGAATCTAACAGACGAGACATACAGAAATGTGAAGGTATAAAAGCAAGATAACTTTGAAAGTTTATGAAAATATTTAAAATCCTTCAAAAATCAATCCGTTTACAATTTTTTCAGTAGTAAGAAACATCACGAAAGACATTTTGGTTGCTACCCTTGGGTCTGTATGGGCTTTCAGTTACACAAAAGTGTGTTAAATTAATGACAGTATTTACCAATAGTCTCTTCAAAGTGCTTTTCAAACACCAAATAATTACACAATTAAGCCACTGCGAGATAAGCTGTGATTACTCTGGATTTGTGAAAGAGACTAATAATTACTATTTTAACAGTTTCTGTGAAGACTCCCTGTTTACTGCACACGAGAGCACACCCCACCCTTTTAATGAGCAGGGAACAGAAAAAAACAAAAGGCTGATTATCTAAGTGAATTCAGTGGGAGACAGAGATGGCTAAGGAAGAACTAGAAGCCGTGACCTATGTGAAGGGAGAATTTAATATGCAAAGCAGAGGCCACAATTGGCAGAAGGCTATTTATGAATCTTGCCAATACTCTGCGTTTCGAACTGACAATAGAGATTCTTTGGTCGCGCCCTGAGCAACATAATTCATCACCCTAGTGCTTGGGGCAGTCATGTCCAAGCAATTTATCATCATCATATCACTCGTCTGAGAATGAGAGGGGGAGAACTTTGATTTTTAACCTCTGGGGAGACTGGATTTATAGCTAATGTTGCCTAAGAATGCCGCATAGCTCTGCCCAAAGCAAAATGCTCCCTACTTCACTTCTGTTTAAGTCGGAGTAAAAGAGTGAACACAGTGCTCCCTAGGTCACTGAAAGCCAAACCTAGGTCTGATACTCGTAGATACAGAATAAGATAGCCAGGGAATCTTTTTAAAATGCTCTTGGAAGCTATATGGAAAAAATAATTTAGTCAATGGTAAGTACGGATGATTCATTTCAAATGTCCTTTGGTGAGAAAATAATTTCTGAAATGCATCCACTGATAACGGCATTTGGGAAAGAATCATCTCTTTGCAACTCACCCACGAACATTCCTCTATATTGGAAAACTTGGAAGGACACTGAAAAATTAAAAAATATGTGTAAATTGTGTTTTTCAAAGTAAAAAATGACAGCCTTGATTTCTATCCCTTCCAGGCACGGAACCATTTTATATTTTACACTTTAACATTGCCTGCCCTTATGGAATATAATTAAACATCTAAATGCCAGTTTTGCCACCTTTGATAAAGATTATGAATGTTAATTAAAATTATAAAAGTTAAATGTTATCAGTCCTGCTCTCTGATTATGAGTGACTGGGGCATTCTGGGAACGAGTGCACCTGTCATCTCCACGCAGTGGGAAAGGTGTGGGTCACAATGCATGTCCAGTGAAGCATCTTCCTGGAGGCTCCCAAGGTGTCTGGTAAACCAAAGCCAGCAAGCCCTGCATGCAAGTAGTAACTCAGGACTCAGGCTGACAGGGATGCCTCCCTCTGGGTGGTCATTGTGACAGAAGGGAAGAGGTTGAGACACATGTTTTGCTGGCTCTTAAAACTGCCACCTGGAAGTGCCACACATCAGTCCACTTGCATTTCCTAGGCCAGAGAAGTCACTCTAACCAAAAAGGGGACAGAGAAATGGTAGAAGTAGACAAAACTTTCCTATAACAGGGAGTCAGAACCACAGAGCCAGTTTATGCCAGATGGGACCAGCTGTCTTATTTTTCTTATTCTTTTTTGAGTGAAGGAGGACGTCTATGAATGAGAAGACTTTGGTCATAAAAGTCTTATTAGGAAACCCTGGGCCACCAAACATGTCCTAGAAGGAACAGCTGCAGAAAACGGAGCAAGGCCACAATCAGAGTGTGCACAAAACCTTCAGCAATGAGCTCAGTCAAGTTCATAGGGCTTCTTAGTTTCAGCAGGCAGTCTCAGTATTGTTACTGTACGGTTTACTGGGGTCCTTTAGGACATTTGCGGAGAAAGATTCCACATGCATGAACACTTCAGAGCATGTGGAAGCAAGGGGTGACATTCCGAGCTCCTCTCACACGATGCAGTTTGTCATTTTGTCTTCAACCTTCCTTCTAGAAACAATCTATAAGATGCTTGCTCAGGGATTCTTGACCTGCTATACTCCCAGGGACCCCATGGCTAAATGCCAGATTGGGAAGGCACCAGAGCTTGTCCTTATCCAGACTCTGAATGTCCCCTTGCTGTCTGCTCCTGTCCAGATCAAAATTTAATGACTCCCACTTTAAATTTTCTATGTTTCTTGATCCTAGCCTCCTGCTTATGATCTGTAGCTGTCCGTCAGCCTGTCTTGTAGCTCCTCCACCAACATCCAGAATATAAACTCTACAAGCCTGGCATCCTTATTTGTCCGTCCTTGGTACATCTCCAGGTACAAAATATATATATATATATATATATATATATATATATTTTTTTTTTTTTTTTTTTTTTGAGACAGTCTTACTACATCGCCCTCTATAGAATGCTGTGGCATCACAGCTCACAGCAACATCAAACTCTTGGGCTCAAGTGATTCTCTTGCCTCAGCCTCCCGAGTGGGTGGGACAACAGGTGCCCACCACAATGCCCGGCTATTTTTTGGTTGTTGTTGTCATTGTTGTTTAGCAGGCCTGGGCTGGGTTTGAATCCACCAGCCCCACTGTATGTGGCTGGCACCCTAACCACTGAGCTATGGGCACTGAGCCACAAAATACATATTTAATGATTGGATAAACAGACTCTTCCTGATAACCTTGTAATTTCAACACTAAATTTATCACTGAATGTTACAATCAGGAGCTTATTTGCAAAACTCCATAGATTAGATTGAGTGGGCTCGGCACCTGTGGCTCAAGCGGCTAAGGCGCCAGCCACATACACCTAAGGTGGCGGGTTCGAATCCCCAGCCTGGGCCCGCCAAACAACAATGATGGCTGCAACCAAAAATGGCCAGGCATTGTGGCGGGTGCCTGTGGTCCCAGCTACTTGGGAGGCTGAGGCAGGAGACTCACTTGAGCCCAGGAGTTGGAGGTTGCTGTGAGTGTGATGCCATGGCACTCTACCCAGGGGGATGGCTTGAGGCTCTGTCTCAAAAAAAAAAAAAAGAAATTTTGACACCTTAACAAAAGTTTACTTTTTCATCCTTTTCTATAAAAGTATCTGCAAAGAGAGGAGGGGGTCTCT
>CAUYTI010050432.1:0-35938 GCA_963575145.1 Galago senegalensis | reverse complement strand
GATGAGCAGAACAGATTTACTTCCAGAAACATCTGTGAATCACTGCCATTTGGGCAAACTGTGCCGTGACTCTGAGGTACAAAACAATTACAAACTTTTGTCCTTTCCCCGCGGGTAAGGTGACCAGATTTTAACATTGGTCACGCGGGCCACCAAGCACCCGGGGGCAGGGCGGCCGGTTCTTAATTAAAAATTTGATCGGTATGAAGCAATAAAAATTTTCATAGAACGCCAAAATTGTATTGTAATATTTTTTTAAATTTCAACAGAAGAACAATTTACAAATATAATACATTAAAAAATTATGTATGGTATTATTTTATTCTTTGGCATATTTCTCGTCAAATTCTAACAACTGATCAACAATGCAACTTTGATAAGCAGTTCTTGCTAATCAGTTCTCAACAATTATTTGTTATTATTAAAGTTTAACATTTATAAAATTAACAAAAATAAAACTCAGATCCTGGCGAAATAGCCACATGATTGCTGAAAACCATATATTCCCTTCCCATTCTCTCACTTTTCCCTAGCTTGTTGTGCATTCTTTCCAAAAATCAGGACTTTTTAAAAATGCCATGGGACATGGGACAAATTGTTAAAAATTGGGACTGTCCCGCCAAAGGCGGGACATCTGGTCACCTTAGCCTAGGGGCCTCTGTCAGCCCTTCTGGGCTTAATGTCTCTGTCTGATCTGAGGTCATCTGTTCAGCCAAAAGTGCTGAAATGGGATGCGTGGGGGGGGGTTCAAGTGTGGTCTTGCTTAGGGCAAGGACGGTCTTTAGCTTCTCCAAGGAAACCTTAGTTTACTAACTATTTCTAATTGATGTGGAAGTAAAGAACATCTCTGTAATTGAGGAAAATGATCTTAGAATGTGATTTTCCTACTTTCTCTTCTGTTGTCTTGCCAAACTTTGATATCAGCGTTGACCTGACCAGTGTAGAGTGAGCCCAGCCAAATGGTGGTTAATATTGATAGTTGGGAAGTCGGCCCTGACTACCTGCGTTAGAGTTCTCCTGAGAAACAGAATACAACGTACACACAATAGTGTGTGTAGATATCTGTATGATTTTGAAATATACATATATTTTATACTCTTTTTTTGTGTGTAAAGAGAGAGACAGAGAGAAATTCCAAACTCTTCAGGGCAGTTGGGCAGGCTGGAGACCCCAGGGAGCGCTGATGCTGCAGTCTGCACCCACCATCAGTCTGCGCCCAGAATTCCTTCTCCTGGGAGGAGGGGGCAACCTTTTTTCTATTAAGGCCTTCAGCTGATTGGATGAGGTCTGCTCACATTATGGAGGGCGTCTCCTTGCCTCAGAGTCTACTGATTTAATGTTAACCACATCTACAAAATGCCTTCACTGAGATACCGAGGATAGTGGTCGACCAAATATCTGGGAATCATGGCCTACCCAAGTTGACACAAAATTAACTGTTACCTACTGTTGTTGCAGATTAGATCACAAGACCTAATTGTCATTCTGAGACAGTCACCAGTGCTCCTGACTGAGGATCGATTGTCTAGGACGCAGTGACGGGGTATAAGAAATCTCCAAAAGGTTCTGATCTGGGTGGGTGCGTTTTTGTTCATGACTAAAGGATCACACGAGACATTTCTTGTGTTTGTCTCCCTCTCTGTTTCCCGGTGAGTAATCCTGGGTGAGTGGGAAGTTGTCTCTATCAGAGAAGTCCTCTAAATCAATAAATATTTAGGGAAATCACAAGAAATGATATTTCTGCTCTGACATGATAGCATCAGGGATTGCAGGGCTGGAGAGTTCAGTTTCCTTTTTAAATATAGCTGGGTGTAGAATGATGTTATACGGAGGAATAAATGTGTCAGAGATAGAAAGAGTGATTTCACAGTCCTTTGTTTACAGGCTTTAAAAAAGTCTTTGTCATTTATGCAAAAAGCCTCTCAAAGTAGAAGCATTCAAGACATGGGGGACTGGGACTAGACGAACACACATGAATATGGTTAATAACAGATATGTGGGCTCTCAAGGATATTAACATACATAAAAATTCATCATGACAAATAATTACATTCCACATCGTGGCCCACCCTCTAATTCTCCCGGGCACTGAAAAATAATGGGAAGGTTAACACACTCCTCACACTTCTAAGCATGTTATTATTTCTTGCTTACACAAAAATTACATAAAAGCGATCATTTGGAATCTGGGGGTAGATGACATAGATGAGACTTGGATAAAGGCTCAACCAAAATAGAAAAGCAATCTGGCATTGCTGACAATATTGTCACAAAAATATTACATCTTAGGAAGGGAATTTCTCAGAATTCCATAACAACATGTTTAGCAGCTAAATGGAGTCATTTGCATATTGTGGTGGGGCAAAAATACAATAATCTTATTTTTGCTGCCTGATAATTTCCTGGGGATTTCCTGGGGCCGGCTTTCTGGAAAGCATAGCTTGGGCTCTGCTTTCTGCCCGTCGGTCCGTCCTGCTGGCCTTGTTTTTCTCCACTGATTCTTTCCCTCTATTTCTTATTTCCTTCTTATTCCCCACCCTGCCCTTCCTTGGTTTAATCCTTTCTTTCATTTTCTAATTCATAAAAGTGACACCAGCTGACCCTTTTCACCCATTCCTGTGTATTAGCAGAGAACAGGAATCATCGTGCCCCTCCTTCCCTCCCTCCCTTCATTCCTCTCTCTCTCATCCTCTCCTTCTTTCGTTTTGAGATATGGTCTTGCTCTGTTGCTAGGCTAGAGTGCAGCGGCATCATTGCAGTTCACTGCAGCCTCAAACTCTGATCCCCCTGCCTCAGCCTTTACAAGTAGCAGGGATTACAGGTGCACACCTCCACATCTGGCAAAATTTTTTATTTTTTGTAAAGTCAGGGTCATGCTGTGTTGCCCAGGCTGGTCTTGAACTCTTGGCCTCAAATGATCCTCCTGCCTCCCAAAGTGCTGAGATTACAGGTGAGAGTCACTGTGCCCAGCCTCTCATCCTTTTTCTTACTGGACCTGCTTTTCCCTCCAAGTCTGCCATTCTTATTAGTGTTATTATTATTGTTATTTTTAACTGTTTCTACATCAGGTCAAGAGAATTAGTAGGCTATGCCAGTCACTGGGAGGTGCAGATAAAATCTGCCACATTTCAGAAAAAGATGCCAGGGCTCTTACTGAGGTTGTGTGTGCACCCTCGTGATGGGGCTGCTGTTTCCTCTTTGTTGTCTAAATTGTTTGGATAATGCTGTGATATCTGGGGGGAGGGGGGGTTCTGACATCAGATCGTCTGCATACTAGTGTGAGACCATAAAACTTACTCAATCTTTCTGTTCTTCCTTTTCCTCATCTGTAAACTAGGAATGAAAACAGAATCCAAATCACACTGCTGCTGGGAAGATTCAACAAGGTCACGACCTTCACACACTAGCACGTGACCTTGCACGGAGTCGGCATGGCCAGAGTCACTCAGTTCACAGACGGAGGTGTCTGAGAATTATCACATTTCTTTCTCACTAGTTTGTCATTGCATCTCACTACTGTGGTTGGGATGTAAAGCCCCTCAGGGGCATTTTAGGGTGCAGAGCTCATGATGAGCCAGTGCACTGGTGGAGAATGAAGGCACGCTTGCCTGGATTCAATGAGAAGGGAAGGATCTGGAACAAGACAGGTGGCAACAGGAGCCTTAAGTGTTCCCTGAAGGACCGTTTCTAAGGGATGAGATGGACACGAGTGGAATTTCAAGGGTAGATGATTCAGGCTCCATTATGACCAGGTGTCAAGGGAGGGAGAGGGGTCAGTGAAAAGTCTGGCTAACAGACCTGAGCGAAGCTGTTGTTTGGATGACAAAGCGTGGAGGAGAAGAAGGTTTGCAGAGTGAAGAAATGGCTACAGGCTCGGCGCCTGTGGCTCAAGCGGCTAAAGCGCCAGCCACATACACCTAAGGTGGTGGGTTCAAATCCCCAGCCCGGGCTGCCAAAACAACAGTGATGGCTGCAACCAAAAAAAAAAAAAAAATGGCCGGGCGTTGTGGTGGGCGCCTGTAGTCCCAGCTACTTGGGAGGCTGAGGCAGGAGACTCGCTTGAGCCCAGGAGTTGGAGGTTGCTATGAGCTGTGATGCCACAGCACTCTACCCAGGGGGATAGCTTGAGGCTCTGTCTCAAAAAAAAAAAAATGTCTACAAGACTACCAGGGTGGTGGGAAGGTGGTTTGAGGCCCATGTGGGTGGGGTCCAAGCTGGCCCTCACTGCGGCCCCTCTGTGCCTTCCTTCCTCGGCGTACCCCCCTGCTTCTCTGCACTCGCCATGTCCTCTGCCCACCCCTCATCTGCCCCCAGCATCCCGCTGCTGGAATCTTCCTCACGTGTTACCTGTTTTCTGCTCACTTACACAATGCATCTTGTCGGAGTCATCACTCCGTGTCAGCACGAGGGTTACCCAGGTAAACCGAGCTGTCCCCAGGATGCTCTGTGCCCCTCTCTGCATCCCTTTTCATGCTTGCCCTGTAATGGCATCATCTCTACGGCCAATATGCGTAGATTTGAGTTATAAGTTTGGACAGCTGTACCCACCTGCCAGGTCTTAAGTTCAGCTTTGTATTTGCAATGAGTATTTGATGAATGAATGAGTCCTGCTATAAAAGATTGGAGTGATAAAGTTTCATTAAATGAGTACTTTACTCTATTTTCAATATTAAGACTTAGGAAGAAGGTAGAAGTGAGGATCTTTGCAGTTAATTACTGAGTGGAAAGAACCAGCCTGAGTTTCATTAGAGGAAGGAGGCCTGGTTGGCACTTACACGGCCTATGCCTTGCCTACATTTTCCTTGCGAAAGTTCATAGCTATACATCTATATTGACATATTTGGCAGTGATTTGCTTTGGTGGACAGTTGAACCCTCTTTCTCCCACCAGCTACATGTGATGTGGCTTGAGGGTACACCCTGGTATCCCTTAACTCCTTACGTGTCCCCCGGCCGATGGCTGAGATTTCACTGTCACAGAGGATTCCATCCTCCCAGGTGAAGGCTTTGATCTATGTTAAGGACCAGTTTGCATAGGAGGGGCCTCGGGTGAGAATGAAGGGAAAAGATTTAGAAGAAAACACGCGAGTTTGTCGTTAGATCCAGTCTACTATCTTTGGGAATTAAAGTGACTCTTCTTTTAAGTGGCTGAGATGTTTAGAACAGAGAAGGGTGATAGTGATGGAATGTCTTGACAGTAGGAAAAACAATTTTTGTGAAAAATTTTTACTCCACACCTCCTACTTCTTGTTTTTCTGTATCCCCTTTTCATCCTTCCTCCTCCAAGGTTCTTCTCGTGAAAACAGTGTAGAATCTGGTTTTGTGGTTGCTTTCATGTAGCGCAGTGCTTTTCAACCTGTTTGATCTCACAGCACACAGTCCAACGTCTGTGGCGCACTTAAATCATGTTGATTTACTGAGTAAAAAAAAGAATGTCCTGACTGTGCTTTGGACATATTTTGAAAATAATTTAATTAACGATCTTTAAAAATCATTGTGGCACACCTTGGACCCTCTCCTGGTACCCAGCTGAAAATCCCTGATCTAGAGAGTGATTGTTGTATAAATTAGAACCCAGAAAACTCATGCATCGAGGTCTTATTTTTTTTCTTTCTTTTGGTAATGCGGACATTTAAAAAAATCAACGAAGCATCATTTCTGAGCTCCGTTTACCAGACGGTGAAGTACTTCTATTATGAAAAACGCTTGATCATAATCATACTCCTTGTGGCATCCTGTTTTAGCAAAACCTGTTGGGTAGATAGCTGGAACTCTGGCTCTTCTAGAGAAAAAGAGCAGGGGCAGGGGCCCCAAACCCCCATCTCACCTATTCCTGTCTGTGACTGCTCACACCTGGGGAGGAGGGCACAACCTACCAGTCTACCAATCAGAGTTTAGGAGGCCAACTGCAAAAGTCTCTCTAACCCACAGGCCCAACAGTAGGTGACCTAAAACAGCCTTCAGGATAATTACCATATTGTTGCTTAAATCTACATTGTGGTTCATGCCCCCTAATGGGTTCTCAGAGCGGCTCATGGGAGGTCCTCATGCACAGTAAGACTCTGGTTCCAAGGTGACCTCTGAACCTTGACATAGGCCTGCTCCTGGAAGTTTATAACAGGAGCAGGCCTAGGCTGGCTGTGACCCAGGCCTTGTTGCCCTTGTGTCAAGACAATGGAGGCCCGTTTGCTGTCTATGGTGAATAATATATCCTGCTCTGTAAACCTTCTTACTCTGTAAACTTATCTTTCTCTTCCTCAATAAACTTTGTTTTACACTTGCCTTACTTTGGGATGTCTGGTCATTCTTCCACAAAAAAGCACCCCAAGAACTGAGAACACAGACAGCTGCCTGAAAGCCTAACATCTGGGAGAAAAGATAGCTGTGTTGAAAACTGACATTCATGGTATTGTAGCTGGAATTTCTCTCTCTCCCAAGTCCTTGGTTGGTCTCGAGGTTCAAGAGTGAATCCACAGGCTACACCAGTAAGCAAAAAGACTGAGGTTATTGAGAGATAAAGAGAGAGATAAGGAAACCTCTGTCGTAGCAAGAAGTGGGGATCCCATGTGGGGGAAGCCCTTGTGGGACTTTTGTCTACGGGGTTATCTGCTGCTTTTCCTATCCTGTGGATGAGGGAGGCGGGTTGGGAGAGGAAATGTATTTTTGGAACATGTCATAGTTGGCCAGGGGCCTGTGGGCAGAAAATAATTTTAAAACTGCCATAGTGCAGAGGAGCCCAGTCCTTGCAGTCCTTGCCCCAGGGGAGGAGTAGGGTGTGTGTTCCCTGCTGTAGGAGGGGCAGCCCAGATAAGATACAGATCAGGCTGCTTTAACCATGACCTTGTTTGGGGGCCAGAGAATGAAGCCTGCCAAGCACCTCTTTGTGCCTAGAGATGGGGTCGGTGATGAAACTGATTTCTGAGCTCACCAGGCCTAGAAAAGAGGGGTCCCCGTCCCTCCCTGAGTGGAGGACCCTGTACCAGTACCATGTGCCTCCCTAGTAAATATAAAACACAAATCTCACCAAATCCAGTTTTTGAAGAACATCTAAGTAATACCAAGGCATCATACATGACTTAAGAAAATAAGTTTCTAGAAGATGAGTAGAATGAGGGCAGGAGTCTCTACTGTTTTTACCCCTCTAATCTTCCGTGAATGGAACACAGCATCCGAAACAGTGCCCTGTGTTGTGGGCGCTGAGGCAGAGGCTGGAGTTGTAACTTTCATTTCTGTGCCTTCATCAGTGATGGGACCTGAGCCCAGGGCCTTGGATTCTCTAAAATTCGGTGTCTCTGAGAAATGGCTCTCATGTTAGGTGATTGGCCCCGTGAAGTTGGCGATGGGGCCTGATTTGTTCCCTAGCTGTTACTACCTAGCATAATGCCTGGAATGTAGAAAGTGATAAACGATCTATTGAGAAAATTAACTCGTTCTGTCATCCCTGTAATGTCCTATGAGGACTAAATACCTAATTGTAAGGGTTTTAAAAACCCAGCAATGGATTCAGACGACAAGGGAGGCTCCTGCATCAAACTCTGCTCCCCACAGGGAACAATGATAAATATTGGGAAAACAGTTAGAAATTAATTACCTGAAGCCAGTGGAGAGCAAACAAAAACAGGCAGAAACTAGAGGGGGATAGTATATGTATTCACTTATTTATTTATTATATATAATTTTAGAGGCAGAGTCTCACCCTGTCACCCAGGTTGGAGATGGGTGGCGTGATCATAGCTCACTGTGCCCTTGAGCTCTTGGGTTCAAGTGATCGTCTTGTCTTAGTCTCCTGACTAGCTAGAAAGACAGGTGCCTGGCTTATTCTTTTCTTTTTTTTTTTAGATGAGATCTCACTGTATTGCATAGGCTAGTCTTAAAACTCCTGGCCTTAACCTATCCTCCTGCCATGGCCTCCCGAAGTGCTAGGATTACAGACATAAGCCACTGTAGCAACCCAAATGTTGCCTTTGAAAGAAGGGAACCGTAGGTGGGGAGGAGGCGGTGAAAGCACCTGTGCAAGGCAGGAGGGAGTTTGGAGAACCTCAGCGCTGATAGCAGGCCGGGGTGGGGGGAGAAGAGAGAGAAGCTGAGATGGGAAGCTGTGTTTCTGTCCTAGGCGCTATGGGAAGCCACCTAGAATTTTAAGCAGCAGAGGCTGGGGGTAGGAGAGGTTTCTGTTTCGTAAAGCCCACCTGGCTGCAGTGTGGAAAGTGATCTGATGCAGGGTTTGTTCCGCAGGCTGACTGAGCAGCCCAGGTGGGCTGCATTGGGCTGTGCCTTCCTTATCTGCCTCTGCATAACAAATGACCACGCGCTCAATGGCTTAAAGCAGCACTCGTTCACTGTCTCACGATTCCCATAGGCCAGAAGTCTAAGCCTAGCTCGCTGGGTTTTCTAGGCAGAGTCTCTTTGGGCTGGAATGGGTGTGTTGGCCAGGCTGTGTTCTCATCTGAAACTGGCAGAAATCAGTTCCCTGTAGTTGTTGGACTGAGTTGTCTGCTTTCCTGCCAAGAAAGGGTTTGTTCCCAGCTCCTAGAGGCCATGCTCAGCTCCTAGCTACTCGCCCTCTTAAATAAAGCATGGCAGCTTACTTTTTCAAGCCAGCTGAAGAATCTTTCCCTAGTCTGGTGGAAAAGAATCTTAAATAATCGGATATATTCCTAGGTCCTACCTAAGGGGAGGGGAGTGCACAGTGTGAACTACAGGGGCAATAAGCCTGGGTCCATCTTCGAATCCTCCCTGGCATCATTTCCACATGGATACAATGGAACTCCAGGCATTGCTTTCAGCTTCCAGGGCCCAAATCTACCTTAGCAGTGAGCTCATTGACCATGACACCCTTAGTTTGACACTATGTTCTGCTGACTAAGAGCTCTTCGGACAGAGTCCCGGCCAGGTCACCCCTGCCAAGCAGGTGCCCCTCTTCCCTGGGGGTGCGTTTCCTTGTAGAGCTGCGAGCTCTGAGCACTTCCAACTGGTTTTGTCAGGGCAAGCCAGCACTCGTGACAATAGACGACTTCTACAAAGTGGTTTCCGATCGCTTTGGCAAAATTCAAACTTTGGTTTGCAGAGAGGTCTTTCTAACCTAACTTAACTGGATTAAAAATACTTGCTTTGCAATTTGTGCGTGTGGATACAGATCTAAGAACTTCAGCACTGCGCCAGAAGCTGGAAAGTTACAACTGCTGGCTTCTGTTTTTATAAAACAATTCCAATCCTGGTTTCCTTTAGTGAGCCTGAGTATGTCTGGGCTTATTTAAACTCCAGTTGCTCTTTATTTCCTCCGAGAGATTGCCCAGCTGCCATCTTCCTGGCATTCTATTCGAATCAGAACCGTTCAGGATTGCCTTTCCGTGGACCTTTGTGGACTCACCGTCCACCGCATCATTCTTTGACTTACTCGCTCCTATTTTTGGTGCCCTTTATTAGTGATAGAGCATTTATTTTCCATAGCGTCTGTGTGTCTTATAAAACCAAATGAACAGCTCTTGCTCCTGGAAGGGGGGAAGGGTGGTCATTGCTATTAAACCAGCAGTTACTCACTGCCCAGCTGGCTGTGCAGCCCCTATGGCCTTTGGTGTCTATGGGACCTGGTCCAGGAAGGGACTAGGAGTAGCATGAGGGGACAAGTCAGAGGAACAGAAGGAGGATGACACCGGAGAGGGAAAAGCTTCCAGCGTGGTTGGGAGGGGAAAGGGTCCCTCCTCCTGTCAGCTAAGCTGAGCACACCTCCCCACCCCCACCCCAGTCCCCAGGGTGGGGCTGCGTTCAAGGTTACAACTCTCCCTCAGTTAGCTCAGGGGATTAAATCGGGTCTCCTGGGAACTTTGATTTGCAGCTCTTCTGTTTAGCAAAAGGAGAAGGGTCTGGCAACTTCGCTCCCTTTGACATAGGAACACTGGAAATAAGTTTCCTTTTTCCTCTAAGTGGCTAAGGGACAAAAGGGAACAAAATCATTAACTGTAAACTCCCTAGAAAGGCGCAAACCATCCATGTCTGCAATCGTTCAGTGGTACCTGCCGCCCCAGCCCCTGCTGTCTCCCAGGGGCACCTGAAGTAAACACCAGGGCTAAAAAGCCCTTTCCCATGGACTATAAATCTCTACAAGGGTCTGCTCTCTGCTCTCTGCTGGAAGCCGCAGCTGTGGGGACACTTCCCAACTCTTATGCTGTGGGCCCCTCGCCCCCTGCCCCAGCCGCAGGGGTGACCCTGACTGCAACAGGACACAGACATCCTCTCTCTAGGCAGAGACCTGGCTTCCCCTTTCTGGCTAATACCTGGAAACTTCCTTCCGCAGGCTGACCGCCCAGTGGCCCACCAGCTCTGCCTGGCTGCCAAGTACAAGGGAACACAGGATGTTATTCTTGTTCTCAGAGGACCAGGCTCGTAAACCACAGCCAGGAGCGTGGGCGGCGGGAGGAAAGGCCTCCTCTCTGGTGTCCAGCATTGCCCAGTGGAAGTACCATGTTCCTGGAGGGCGGGGGCGGGTTGCTGGGAGGCCCTCCATACCCCCCCACCCCCTGCAGTCTTCTCAAGGACAGAACAACGCAGCCCTGGCAGGTAGGACCCCAGGGAGTTCACAGGGTCAGAGAAGGCTCCCTGACCTGGAGACTTTTACATGCGGGAACAACGGAGGCTCAGCTGGGTCCCTTAGAGACTGGTCTGCTGCAAAATCCTCCTTGTTGGAGACCCTGGAGAGAGAGAGTTTAGTTCACTGAGAAGCTGAGGTTCAAATAATTCCTCGGGCCAATCTGACCCAAAGGCCCCAAGGCAAGCACATCCCCAAGATAAAAACACAAACTTATTAATAAAGTTCTCAGTGGCAGCCAGCTCAGCTAGAAAAAAAAAACGCCCTGGGAATGACTTTTTAAGATAAATGTTGGAACGGAAGGTCAAAGGGAGTTTCCAAAGAAATGGGCCAGAGGAGAGAAATAGGCGGGAACTGGCTTCAGGTCTCACTGAGGGTTTGATTCCACGTCTGGGTTTTATGTTGGACCCTGTTTGGCTCCTTCTGAGGCTGGGAGCAAGTGGGAGTCAAAGGCCCTGCCTGCCCCCGCCTGCTGGGGGCTGTGGGAAAGGTGGTTTAGACTTCTGCTCAGAAAGCACGTACCAAGCACCTCTCTGCCCGACATACAGAAGGGATGTAGAGGTAAGAGAATGTAGGCTTTCTGCCCCATGGGGCTCACCTTCTGGGGAGCAGGAAGTCAATAAATGGGAAGACAAACAAACAAGCCACTTCTAGGGAGCACTGAGTGTCCTGGAAAACAGGGCACAGGGAGGGAGCCACTGTGAGGAGGGCACCCTGGCGCGTGCACCCTGGTGAGGAGAAGTAGCCGCCCGGCAGACATCTGAGCCTCTGGGCAAAGAAAGTGTCAAGTTCAAAGACTTGAGTAGGACACTAAGGGCCCCAGGGCAGATCAAGACCTCATTTCCTCACCTGTACGGGATATGACAAAGGATCAAATAAAGGGTGAGTGTATATTGTCACTGTGGCGGTGACGTCCAAGCACTTGGTCAATGGCACAGTTCCCATGTGGGAGCTAAATTCTGATGACCTTCAATATCTACAGCACGAACTCCCGTGATAGTCCAGTCCCCCTAGATGCGTCTAACGGCCCTCTCTTCTCACCACCTCATGAGCGTGAGAGACCCCACAGTGCCTGACAGTGGCTTCAGTGGCCCGTGTTGCTCTCTTGACACTTCCCTGAACCCAGAGAGTGAAGGGAAGGTGTGTGTGTGTGTGCGCGTGTGCGCGTAGGCGTGCATGCCATGGGCCTATCCTAACATAAGGAATAGCTTTGGGATTCTGTCCTCTAAAAGAAACATGAAGTTATAAACATTGGCCCAGCCCTGATTTTGCAGCAGAACGCTCTCTAAGAGACCCAGCTGAGCCTCCGTTGTTCCCGCATGTAAAGGTCTCCAGGTTAGGGCGCCTTCACTGACCCTGTGGACTCCCCCTGCCTGGGCCAGATTCACCTTCTAAGCAGGAGGCTCTTGACTACATTGAAATCCCCACTTCCTGCAAGTCACTCCCACACCCATATTTCTGGTCCTGCCTGGAGAGGGAGAAAAAATGTTCAGCTCTTCTTCACGAGGGTCCTTGTTGGAGACCACAGTTGGGTGGACTTTGAGGGGCTTTTCTCCAAGCTAGACAATCCCCCCACCACTCCACCTCCATATTCCCTCAGGGGCTGTACAGAGAAGCACAGCCACGTGGAAAAGAACAGCGGAGAGGCTTCTGCAGCCAGCAGAGACGGACAGTGGCAGGCGCGTCCCTGCCATGGTGCAGGAAGCAGAGTCCCCACCATCCCAGCCTCTGCACTGGCCCATGGTGGGTCACCTCCTCAGAGGGCACAGGCCCAGCCTCTGAAACAAGCAGCAGTCAGAACTATTGGTAGCATGTGTCCAGCTTTGGCTCTGGGCCAAGCACTTCACAGCGTTGCTTCACGTCACTGTCACCACTCGGTGCAGCAGACATCGTGGCTTCCAAGAGCAGGGGAAGGACTGAAGTTGAGAGAGGGAAGATGACGCCCCAGGGCCCCCGGGGCAGCGGGAATTCGAACTCAGCTCTAGAGTTGGTTCCATAACTGAGCACCTTAAAGCGACAATTTGCCATTTACAATGAGTCTTTCTCTCCCTTCCAGATCCTGCATGTTGAGCAACTTTGGATGAGAAGGAAGGTGCTGATTCTGAACTTGAGTATACAGGGAAAGAGCTCAGGATGAAGACAGCAGCTGCTAGTGTGGGCATCTCCTTAGAGCCAGGCTTGTGAGCTGCATTCTCCTTTTCTTCTTTTTTAGAGACAGAATCTCACTTTGTTCCCCTTGGTAGAGTGCTGTGGCGTCACAGCTCATAGCAACCTCTAACTCCTGGGCTTAGGCAATTCTCTTGCCTCAGCCTCCCTAGTAGCTGGGACTACAGGCACCTGTCACAATGCCCGGCTATTTTTTTGTTGCTGTTTGGCTGGGACTGGGTTTGAACCCACCACTCTAGGTATATGGTACAGCGCCCTATTCACTAAGCCACAAGCGCTGCCCTATCCTTTTTTTTTTTTTTGAGACAGAGTCTCAAGCTGTCGCCCTGGGTAGTGTACCATGGCATCATAGCTCACAGCAACCTCAAACTCTTGGGCTTAAGCATTTCTTTTGCCTCAGCCTCCTGAGTAGCTGGGAGTACAGGCGCCTGCCACAATGCCTGTAGTTTTTTGTTGCAGTTGTCATTGTTGGTTAGCTGGCCAGGCTGGGTTCAAATCTGCCAGCCTCCGTGTATGTGGCTGGCACCCTGCCAACTGAGCTATGGTACTGCCTATATTATCTTATTTAATGCTCTGCTTGCCCCTACAAGGTGGACATTGTGTCCCCATTTTAAAGACAGGGAAATGGAGGATCCTACGAGTTGAGCAGCTTGCCGAGTTGAAGGACTGCCATTCCTATCTGGAGGGTCTCCCTCCATAGCTCCAACCATAGCATTTATTGGCAGTAAAGGTCACCTCACATGGAAATGTGTGGCCTGAGTTATATTTTGTCATCATGGACCAAATGTCACATACCTCTTCTGAGAAGACTTACTGATGCTGTATTAGTCTTTAAAAGCCACATATACAGAGAAAACTTGGCGTGAACCAGCAGTACCAACTACAGATGCAAGACTAACCCTACTTCTCACTCTGTGACCCTGGTAGATGATAAAATACAAGATTGTAGTGAACCTGGGAAGCTTGACGTGATAGACTCCAGGAAAATAGACCTGAATCTTGGCTTTGACCTTGACTAATTGTGTGAATGTGGGTGAGTTGTGTCATTTGCTGAAATCTGACTTCCTCTAGGATAAGACTGGTGTGACAGGGATATTACCCCACACCATTAAATATGCCGTGTCACTGCCCAATAATAATATAGAATGACCTTTCCTTGATCATCTCAGAGCTTAGCATCACGATCAGGTGATGGCACGCTTGTGAAAACATGTTACAAGTTCTGACAAATGGAAGAGGCGTGACCATGAGAGATGTAATGACGGTCACAGCCATTGTCTTACTACCCTCACTCCCAGCAGACGGCCTGACAGCCTGTGGAACTGGGCTCCCAGCAGGGACGGGACAAGAGCCCCAGGAGCAGCTGACTTAAAGAACAGGGTCTCAGATGGAACCTGAGGCTTGCAATTCTAACCCATTTCCCTTTGAAGTACAACGCATCTGCTTGTCAAATAAATACTTCGTGGACAATTGGAAAAGTTTCACTGTCAAATCAAGTAATAATAAAATAATTTGTTTGGCTATGGCCTGGCCCCTTTCTGTTTTTCCTGGTTGCTCCCCTGGCCTCCCTGGGCTTCTCTGTCCACATATTGCCAGATGTTCCAGGTAGGATGAGGCTGGTCCTGATCAGGAAGCAGGTTTATCTCAGCTTTCCTGAGCCCGTGTGCGGAACCATCGGAGAATGGAGAAATTGCCAGGCCTGGAACATATGGCCAGGGTTACAAGCGACATCCAATCCGTGAGCTCATCTCTCCTGTGGCGGTGCTCAGCTCCTCAGCCCGAGCACGGTGGCGGCCTGGCTGCGAGGGGGTGCCCATCTGCAGGGAGGCACTCTCAGCGCTTGCAGCCACAGAGGCCTGGTTGGCGATCCTGACCCTCCACACCTGAGCTCTGGGAGGTAGGTGCTTCCTTTGCTTGGCATCAGTTCCCTTCTTCCTGGGTGATGAACCCCGGTTCCAGCTGATCAGATAACTGAGTGAAACAACCCAGGCAAAGTGCCTGGGATCATTGCTCCACTAGACACTTCCCTCCTCTCAGTCCTGCTCTCTCTAACACTGCCCTGGGGACAAATGTCTCCCAGGAAAATCACCTGTCATTTCCATTCAGGTCTCCATGTAGCTGCCACCCTGAGAACACATGTGGATTGGACCATTCTGTGACAAGACATGTTCTGGGACATCAAACTCTGCCCCCTCTATATGTACAAATACAATGTATTCATTACAAAACAAATAGGCAAATAAATATATTTTTAGAAAGATAGTTAGCCCACGTAATATAGGGTCACAACTTTCTCTTGCCTTTTGAATCATTTGACTCCAAATAATAATGCTGGCATGCGGCACATTTAATTTGAACAAAACAAAACAGTCTCTAGCCTGCCTTTCAGAAGCACGTTCCCAGAAGGGATGAGGGTGCACCTGATGCTATGGACGGGGGAAAGAGGCGCCCTCTCTGATTACAGGTGCTGTTTATATTTGAATGGTTTAATAAACTTCTATCATTCTTTAAAAAAAAAAGGAGATGCCGAAACTTGCATGGCAGGACTGCTTTTGAGGTAGACCTGAGTGGTTTTGCTGACCTTCCCACCAGTCTCCCCTATGACCAATGGTCAGGGCTCAGCAGGCTCGGCACAGCCATCAGAAGGTGTGTGAGCCTCCTTGGGGACCAGGAGGGTCAGAGTGTGAGTCAGCCTGCGGTATGTGGCGATGGAACAGAGTTGTGGGACCCCACGTTACTCAGGGGAAAGGGAGTCTTGCCATCTTCCCAGTTCCAAACTGAATGCTGTTAAGGCTTTTCAGAAAGTGTGAATCAGATCATCCTTCCTTACTGACGTTACAACACAATGTGGTTAGGAGGGCAGTTTTTATTTTCATTAATTATTATTATTATTATTTGCAGTTTTTGGCCGGGGCTGGGTTTGAACCCTCCACCTCCAGCATATGGGGCTGCCACTCTATTTTATTTTTTAAGAAGAGAAACTCCCCTTAGCCCCAGGTGAGCATTCCCAGCCCGCCTCACTCCTGGCTGCCCCATCTAAACAGAAGTGGATCTCACTCCAGCCACTGGCACCTGCCAAGTCCAGCCAGCTGGCGGCCTTCCTTCCCTGACCTTACTGAGCGGGGGCTGCAGCCCTGTCACCTGCAGCCACTTCACACCTCTCTCCCCTTGACCCTTCCAACACAAGTTTTTCTGCCTGCCCTGGCTTTATTTTGCCATTCGGTGCCTCCTGGAGCTCAGATGCCGTCTTCAGGCCTCCTCTCTGGAGAAGCACAAAGCTAGGGAGTGGGTGGGATAGGGAGGAGATTTTCCTCTTTTTCTCAGTCACCAGTTTTTTCTTTTCTTTTTCTTTTTAAGGTTTAGCAAGAGCCAAGCTGTATGAAATGTGGACAGTTTTCAGGCTGCTGCGCTGCTCTGCTTGACTTCTTGGAACTTTGCAATCGGCTGCAGTGAAAGAACTGTCCTCTCCCAGGGTGACAGAGACAAACATTTTCATGGAAGTACTAAGATGATTCAATCTTTTTCTCTAATATGATTGTTTTTCCTCTTTACTGAGACAGCCAAATTATGCTTTTGGCTAAATTAAATAACATCCGTGCGTTGCACTGATTACCACTTATACCTGTCTTGGAGGAGAAGCTGATAGTATTTTGTGGTCCTTAAACTTCAGCAAAAGCCACTGGATTAAACCATTTAAAGCTTACTTAAATATTTAAAAAAATAATTATTTTAAAATTCCTTAAAGGAGAATGGTATGTTCTTTAACGGGACCTATTTTTTAGGGCACACAGAATGGTGGCAAAGTGTAGAACTTGGAGGTCGTACTCTTGGGGGTGGGCACCTGTTCCCGTTCCCTCTGGAACAGATTCCTCAACCTCCCTATCACTCAGTTTCTTAGCCTACAGGATGGAATAAGACGAGTAACCACATAGGGTTATGGTGAAGATCAAGTGCAAAGTGCTTTAAAACTGTGCTTGGCACGCAGTAAGTGCTCGGTAAGGGTTTGCTGTGACTGTCATTGTAATTATGGAACATACATAGGAGACAGAAGCCTTCAGTTACGGAAGACCTCTGCGTCACATCCGGAAAAGTCCTTGTACAAGTAACATCCCACTGAGACAGTGTTGTTAGTCATGAGATACTTGCCTTTCAGTGTCCCCACGTTTCCAGATTACGCTCCAGAGAAGAGGAAAGAAAGATAAAGATAGCAATGTTATTTAAGATCTTTTCTAGTTAGGCAGAAAACAAGGAGGCCAAAGAGTCCAGAGCTGCCATGGCTCAGAGCTTCGTGGAAAATGACGCTGGCTGGGTTGTGGTTTGAGGGCAGGTCACCCAGTACTAAACCAACACGCAGAGCAAATGAGGCGCCCAGTACAGGCGGTGTAAGATCTCTGCCTGAGAAAGCCGACAAGTGGCAATTTGGGCTCGAGACCCGCAAAACTAAGTAGCAGTTCTCAGCCCGGCTACACCTGGGTCTCCCGTTGTTCAAGTCTTCACAGCATTGCTGACATTCTGTCCACTTTCAAATCAATTATAGAGAGAGGTGTAATAAAATGTCGCTATAATTTTGAATTCGTCTAGTTGTCCTTATCATTCTATGCATTTTGCTTTACATGTTATACATCTGGGCATTTCAAAGCCATGTAATGAGGTGCATGTTTTCAGGACTGCTAAGTAATTTTGGTGAATTTTCTTCTTTGTCTTATAAAATGGTGCTTTGTCCTTGGTGTTATTCTTTACTCTGAGACTCACTTAGTCTGATAGTAATGTAGACGCCTCAATTTTCATTTGGTTGGTGGTAAGATATGCCTTTCCCCCTTCATTTACGTTTAACGCAGTTAATGTATTGGTAGGGTGACCAGACGTCCTGATTTTTAACAATTTGTCCCATGTCCTGTGGCATTTTAAAAAAGTCCCGATTTTTGGAAAGAATGCACCAACAGGTGAGAGAACAGTAAGGGAATATATGGTTTTCTGCTGCCACGTGGCTATTTCATGAGGATATGAGTTTGATATTATTTTTGTTAATTTTATAATGTTAAACTGTAATAATAACAAATTAATTGTTGAGAAGTGATTATCGAGAACTGCTTATCAAAGTTTGCATTGTTGTCAGGCCCCACCCCGCCCCCCAACCCTGTCAATGGTGTCCCGCTTTACCATTGTTAAAATCTGGTCACCTTACATATTGGTGTCTTTATATGTATTTATTGAGTACTTGCTCTATCTAAAGCATTATTCTTAGGTTTGGGACAATAAGAAAAGGGGAGTTTTCAGGCTGACATGGTTCAATTTTCACTTTAGAATGATTATTCTAGCAGCAGAGCAAAGAGGGAACCAGAAAGGCACAAACTCAGGGACATTGGACCCACTGGCGACTGCAGTAGTAATTCAGTTTTGAGATCACTGTGGCCTGAACTAAAGTGCCCATGGGGGGAAGGGAAAGAAATGGGTGGATTACGTTTAGGAGGCAGGGTGGCATCATTGCAATACTTGGAGAAGACCAAGCGTGGAGTGAAGGATGGTGCTGCCTTTACCGAGATGGGGCCGTGCAGGTAACAGCTGAGTCTGAGGCGGTTATGAGACGCCTAAGCCAAGACGTCAAGTACGGTTGATGACAGTTTTGAAATCACCAGAGAAGTCTGAGGAGACCCCCCCACCATAGAGAGTACTGAACCAGTGGGAGTAGTTAAAACCACCAGGGTATGGAATCTAAGCAGTGAGTAAAGAAAAGGTAGAGACATGAGATGAGGAAGGGAGAGGCCTTGGGTCTGAGGTAGAAGTCAAAGTGAACAGGAGGGTGGTGTTTATAACGTGGAACAAGGCGAGAGGGGCCAGAAGCCGTCCGGAGAGCAGTTGTCACTGAGTAACCATTAATGCCAAGGAAGAGTTTGGCAAGTTAACATATTTTCTCTAAAATATACATTATGGTTACTTCTTATAATCCTATCTTTGTATTGATCATTAGAGTTGGATCCTGGGTGGGTATTTGACAGGGTGAAATTGGGGGAATTATCAGTGGTGTGCACCCGAGATACACACTCTCCAAGCCTTGACTGGCGCTGTGCAGGCTCAAGATCCACCCGTCTGCAGCCACAGACATCCCCCAGAGGGCCCGGTCAGTCTCAAGGAACATGTCTTCAGGAATCCATGTCATCTCCGGGCCTCTCATCCTCCCTCCACCCCTCTTCCTCCCAAAGCAGCTGCTCTTGACCCCTTTCAGTCCGTCCATGGTCAGCCCCAACTGGCACGGCCAGGCTTGGCGAGCCTCCAGGTGATCAGCTTCACCCAGCACCTTGGATGTGCGGGAAAGTGATGTTTGAGACTGAAAATGAGGCTGGAACTTGTCTGTAAAGAGTCGCAAAGGAGACACTGTAAGCACAAGAGGGACCTGACTTGCGTTTGTGCTCAGAAAGGTCACTTAGGGAGCAGAGGGAGGGTGAATTGTGAAGACGAGTGACGCGACCTGATCAGAAAGCTTCTTAACAACCCGACGTGAGATAACAGGGGTCCAGATTACAACAGAACAGGGGAGATGGGATTATGAGTTCCAAACAATATTCTGGGGGTGGAAGGACAGACTCGGTGCCCGACTGACTTGGAAGATGTTTACAAAACAACATATTCAACCCAGATGAAGAGACAATCAGTAGGCTCAAATACAGAAGAAACTAACCAGCATTCAATACAAAGAAAGAAAAAGAGAGAGATTTAAAATATGAGAAGCAGAGAGATACGTAGAATAGACTGAGAAGGTGTAACCTACATTGAATAAAAGTCTTAGAGAAGAGAAAGACCATAGGGGAAAGCTACAGTGACTGAAATAATGCCATAGGATTTTTTAGAACCCAATAAAAAGACACCAGTCCTCAGATTTTCAGTAGACCAATTAATTCCATTTATGATAAACAAAAACAACTCCAATCTTTGATCCCGTTCGGTAAAACTGAAGAAGTAAAAGCCATTGTATTCAAAGGAATCATAGACTGATACCTGATTTATCAACCACTTCTCAACAACACAATCACCCCTTTAAGGTGCTGAAAGAAAAGAACAAACATCTTAGGATACTGTCTCGTAAATACATTACTCAAAAAACGAGGACAAGAGACAGACAGGCAACGGACAGTTCTCCACGCGGAGACATGTACTAAAGGATGTTCTAAATATGTGCGCCAGATAGGAGGTCTGCACTGTGAGGAGGGCGACAGGCAGAGACAACCACAAATCCAGGCTAATCCTGAAAGGATGAGGAGGGGAGAAGAGTGGGAGGGAAATAGCCACTGGGGACCCAAAGGCGGCTCTTAGGATGGGAAGGTGGGGTCTCCATTTGGTTGCAAATCCTGGGGGTTGGGGAGGGAAGTGGTTAAAGGCAGCAGTCGGTAAACAGACCTGAGCTCCCCTAAGGAAGATAAGGAAACAATGAAAGGTAAGTTACCTGTCAAGTCAAGATTTTTTTATTTTTAGGTAAGTCTCTGCACTTTTCCCTCCAAATAGCTATCATACGTGATAGACATTCTCTAGCCACTTGGGTTTCTGGGGAGGTGGGGAGGTGGTCCAAAGCCCCTGGGAGTGGGACATGGGAAGACAAGCTGGCTGAAATATCCGCAAACCCGGCCTAGTAACTTCCTTCATGTCACTAGAGAAAATTGTGTCTTTTGGCAGACTGTTCTTCAGGGTGCCCCAGGCCATGGCTGGCGGCCTCTGACAAGGGAAGCTTGTGTCCCGTCTTGCACTGCCAGCAAGGAGGGAGTGAAGAGAATGGGGGGGTGAGCCTCTGTGTTGCAATGGTTGTTGGCAGCATCCCAGTGCTGCGCTCACATTTCACTGGTTTCCGCCCAGATTGGGAGATCAGAGCTGCAAGGAAGGTGAAGGATTTGCCTCTGTTGGACAAACCCAGGGCTTGTCCTTGGATCAGCTTCCTGCTACTTCTCTCCAGCTGAAGTTGAATGGCTGGGGGACACTCAATTCTAAGGCAGGGCCAGAGGGGCTGGGCTTCTATTCCCACACTTGTGCAATGGTTTTGTTTTGAATGACGCTACTTCCAACTGTTGGATCTTTTAAGTGTGTTAATAGAAAAAGGAGCTCCTTAAAAATGTTTCCAGCCACAGAGAAGATAAAAATGTGTCTGAGAAGCACAGAAGGGAGGAGTTTGGAAGTAGAAATGTGATAACCACAGGAGAACAGAGGTGAGTCAGCCTTCAAGAGAAGCTTAGATGAAATTAATTGGGAACACCGGAGGGGAGCAGTTGCGAGTGCAGGAAGGAACTCTGGGAGGTAGAAGAAGAGAAAACAAGTTTGGTGAGGGATTGTTTAAAGCCACAAAAGTTAGTAGGGCTGCCCCCAGGAACCCTAAGGAGGGTTTCTCAAGTCTGAAGGAGGTGATTGCCCACGATCTCCTTAGAAGGGCTGTCCTTATAACTTCATCTAGTCTCTCTCTCTCTTCTCAACTGCCTGATCTCACACACAGAGGCCGTCATAAGGTCTCCCAGAAGTTCTTACTGGACTTATCCACCTGACCATGGAGTATACTCAACAGATTTGAATTTGTTTCAAGATTATTTTTTTAACTATCCCAAAGAAAAATGTTGTATGTAAGAGAAAGCAATGAGATGGGCTGATACTTGTATTTTAATATTTTTTGTGTCTCAACAGTTAAGAGAATTTAGTATCTTAGAAGCAAAAGCATTTGGGACACACTGAGAAAACAATGATGGATAGAATATGGTTGGCCTTTCTCTGAATGTCTTGGTCTACGCTAACAAATTTACCACGAAACCAAACTTTTTGCAATTTTTCAGACTACATTTGAGCTTGGCTACCAGGACAATAAGGTAAAAAATAATGTTGAAAAAATAAGCCCATATTTCTTTGGTGTTTCTCCAATAAAACTGCAGTCAATTTGAAAGGAAAGATTGTAAAAGAAAAGGGAGCTGGTGGAGTCAGCAGTGGTGGTGGCCAGGATGTACCGAACACACAGAGGTTAAGATTCAAAGAACAGAAATAACAGTGGGCCGACTTTCAAGTGGAGAGCAAATCATTCTCTCATGTGGTTCTCTTGAGTCAAAGTTAGATATTATTACACCTGCCCATGTTGTGGTTAGGGCAGATGAGTTCTCAACTCCATTAAAAGGCTGTGGCTCCAAAGATAAGTTTCCTGGAGATACTGTATTTCTTAAGTCATTTGAAGTCCACAATGAATGAGGAGTGAGCTTTGAGTCTTCAGATTTCAGGGCTCCCGACTCCCAACGTGTTACCCCTGCCCAAGTGTGCAAGGGACTGTGTGCTCCCAGCCTTCCTCCATCTGCCTTTCCAGCTCTGCAGAACTCCCAGGAGTGCCCAGGGCCCACAGCTGCCACTGGACACACGGATGATGGTTGCCACTGCCCCATGACATCTTTCTGTCTGCATGGGCATGTGACATCTTCTTTGCTGTCTTCATGGGCATTTGACATCAGACTTTGTTTCACTCTGACTTGGCTTTGGCTATTGGTTTCCTGGTTTGTAAGTGGCCATTGAATTACAATTAAAAGCCAAATCAAACTGCATGAGCACTGTCATATATTTTTTCCCATGAAATAGGAAATAGAATGAATACCTCAACTCATGTCTACAGTAGAACCATGGTAAATTGACGACCCAAGGGACTGTGACAAACTGATCAGCTTATGGAGGTGATTAGCATGAAGAACTTGGCCTACCATACTGATCCATACATGTGGTGCATGTCCAGCCTGTGAAAATTAGGTCAACTTAAGGAGGTGGTCAGTGTAGGGAGGGGGTTGGCTGTGGAGGTTCTATTGTATTTTTAAATATATAAAGACTTGTGGCTTGGCACCTATGGCTCAAGTGGCTAAGGTGCCATCCACATAAACCTAAGGTGGCAGGTTCAAATCCAGCCCTGCCCGCCAAATAACAATGACGGCTGCAACCAAAAAAATAGCTGGGCATTGTGGTGGGTGCCTGTGGTCCCAGCTACTTGGAAGGCTGAGGAAAGGAGACTCGCTTGAGCCCAGGAGTTGGAGGTTGCTGTGAGCTGTAATGCCACGGCACTCTACCCAGGGGGACAGCTGGAGGCTCTGTCTCAAAAATAAAAAAAAAGACTTGTGTTTAGTTCCTACCAGGTGCTAGGTGCTGCACTGAGTGAAGGGACTCCTACCTAACTATTGTTTATGTATTGATTCAACCAATACTTATTGAACATTTTCTTTGTGTCACGTCTATCTTAGCCACTGGGGGTATAGAAGTTAAAAACAACAACAAAAACCCAACAGACTAAGTTCTTGCCCTCAGAACCTCCATCTGGGAAGATTAAGATGAACAACATATGATATGTCAGATGGTGAAATGTCCTTCAGCAGGTAAATGGGAAAAAGTGTTGTGTATGTACACAGTGGAATATTACTCAGCCATGAAAAAGGATAAAATCCTGTCATTTGAGGCAACATGGATGGATGAACCTGGAGGACATTATGTTCAGTGAGAGAAGCCAAGTACAGAAAGACAAATCACTGCCCATCCTCACTCAAATAGGAAAAAACATTTTGCTTGGGGAAGTAGAGAGAAGTGTCGGTGGAAGATGGAATGGGGAGGGGAATGAAGGACTCCTGGAAGCTGGTTAATGAGTACAAAGTTACTGCTAGATGGGAGGAGCAAGTTCCACTGTAGGAGGGGAATGGAGGACTCCTGGCAGCTGGTTAATGAGTACAAAGTTACTGCTAGATGGGAGGAGCAAGTTCCACTGTAGGGTGAACACGGAACCACTTAGTGTATATATTCAAAAAAGCTAGAAGAGAGGATTGTAAATGTTCACATCCCAAAGAAAAGATGAGTATTCCGGGTGATGGGTATGCTAATTGCCATGAATCGATCCTTACACATTGTACACACACACCAAAACATCACTCTATCCCATAAATACATACAATTATAGCGTGTTCCAAAAATCACCCATAAAGTCACCACCCGTAAGGCAAATGGGAAGTTTTAACTAAATGTCCCCTTGTTTACACACTACTCATTAGCAAATTTTATAAGATATTTACAAAATATTCTCTAGCCACCTCTTAAAATTTTGCAATGAATATTTTGAAAACAGGGGTACATTTATCTACAATTTCCCATTTTTCCCTATGTGTGGCAACTTTACGGGCAACTTTGGGGACACCCTGTATTATGTGTCAGCTAAAAATAAAAGGGAAAAATAGTTTGTTGGGCGGGATGAATGATAAAGAAAGCAGGGGAGGAGGGAGAAGAGAGGAGTGGCCATTTGAGGGAAGCTTCTCTGAGAGTAAAACTTGGGAAGAGAAAGCTGAGCCGAGACAGAGGCAGCGAAGGACCAGGTGGGGCAGGCATCTTCAGAAGGGCCTTGTGGGATGATGACCAGGGCGGTCAGTGCAGCTGGCACAGAGGGAGCGAGGGTGGAGAGTGGAAGATGTGACCAAAGAGGTTGCTGGGGCCAGTTCTTGGAGGGCTCTACGAGGATGCTGGCTTGTGCCAGCCTGTGGTGTGGCTGAGAGGTAGGAAGCTCACCGGGGTTGCTGGGCAGGCGACAGAGCCCGGGAGGGTGTCGTGGGGGCGGCAAGACTGTGAGAAGTCATTGCGGCATACACTGCCCCATGGTCAGGCTGCAGGCGCTGTGCTGAGGACACGGGGGTTGAAAGAAGGAGCATGAGGCAAAATGCTGAGTGTCCCCTGCTCTGTTCCACCTGCCCCAAGAGTAACTGACACTTCTCTGAACCTCACAGGGGGGCAGTGATTAAGAACAGGGGCTTTGGGCCTGATAGAGCTGGTTTCAATGCTCCAGTCACACTATGCAGTAGTTGAGTGACCTTGAACGATTTTCTTATCATTCTGTCTCCATTTCCTCTTCTGTAACATGGGATTATAAAAGTAGATAACATCGTAGGGTTGTCCCAAGGGATTAGGCACAGGCACACGTGTGCAGAGCTTGTCAGAACGCCAGGCACGCAGAGTTGACTGGAGGATAACAGCGCAGACTGTGGGAGGGTTCTCTGTAGATGGTTGTTGTTAATTATGTCCATTGTTAATTCTACAGGATATGCAGCAATTGTGTGCATATCTTTATGGTGGCCCATATCTTTAGTCCCAGCTACTTGGGAGGCTAAGGCAGGAGGACGGCTTGAGCCCAGGCATTGCAGGTCACAGTGAACTGTGACCACACCATGGCACTCCAGCCTGGACAGCAAAATGAGGCTTGTTTCTAAAACAAACTGTATGCTAAGTAAAAGTAAAAATTTTCAAAAAAAGTGTAAATTTAACAATATGTGCTATGAGAGGCATGGAGTTCATTCTGCAAAGGGGGTTTGGAAGTAAACTCTGCATATATCGTGAAGCCAGGCCCCACGTTGCGTCCTCATTTTCCATGAGGCAACTGGACAGGGTTGATTACAGGGGTGTGAAGCTTGGCCTTGACCTTTTACAGGTGGATCTGGCAACAGACCTCGCCCAGACGGAGCTCAGGTGAGACGGGTGTCTGTGTGTACTCTTGCCCCTCCTTAGAAGAGGGGGATTGTTTTTCTAGCCAGAGGTTATCATCTGTGCATCCTCCTTGTGTGTCTTTCCCACCCTTGTCAGAGCTGTCATTGTACCCGCAGAATGCCAAAGACCATGGCCTTGAAAGACTGCGTCTTACGATTTAAAAGGCTGTGGCTCTGAGGACATTCTCTTGCTCAATCATTCTCACACCATGGAGATGCTGAATAAAACGACCACATAAACCTCTTCCAAGCTAAAATTGGATTTGATGCTTCATGGGACACTTGTGCCAAGTGCAAACTGTCTCCTTTCTCATCACTTCACAGTCCCGAGTCATTCCCAACAATTTAAGTAAACACTGAGTTCGCGTCCTACGGAGAGTTGCTCAAGAAGTTTTATTAGTTTGGACGAATTCTTCCTTCCTCCCTCACTCTCTTTTTTTGTTTTTACTTGCTCAAAATGTCATGCACATTCTCTGCTGCCCTGGTTCAGTCTTTCCACTTTCCACTGGGCAATCACAGAGAACAGCTTGTATTGCATGCTTTGTTTTTAAAAATCATGTTTCCAATGAAACACTAGGGGAGAAGATCAGGAGTCTGCAGGCCAGTAACTGGGATGAGCGTCTCTAGTACCTGGGCCTCGGTGCAATCAGAATTACATTCTCCTGGCTCCTCTCTTGCAGAAAACGTTAAGACATGATTTAAGAAAGGTACCTCAGAGGATGAGACTGCAGAAATGCAATCAATTGTCATCGTGTCCTCTGAGACACTGAGGAGCTCTGATGCTATCTAACGGATCCTCCCCGAAGGCCTGCAAGGTGCACACCCCGGAGTGTCACTGTGTGAGGGATCGCCAGGCCAGCTCGATCAGTAGCCGGAAATATAGGAAGATGCACAGAAGAGCAGTAGGGGCTGCTGCGAGGATGCCACAGATTTCCTCCTCAAACTGGAGAAGAGTCGGGGAGAAAGGGCCCTTCCTGATGCTGGCGTGTCCCCATTCCTGCGTCTCTGTGGCTGCTTAGATCCAGGACTCAGTTCCCCATCCGTCTCCAGCGGGCTCTCTTCTCGCCTCGGGAACCAGCTTTCACATCTCCTACGCGTCCTCCTTCCTCAGTCTTCACTCTTCAGACCTCCATGGATCGGTTTACTGAGAGTTAAATACGACCTTGTTTTGTACAAAGATAAAGGGACATTTAATACAGTGTTAAAACACTTCTGAGAATTCATAGACAAGGACCTGCAGACCCCAATCTAAACTCAAGGTCACACAAACGGTAAGTGGCACATGTCAGGCCAGACTTTGATGCCGAAACTACTGCTCTTGCCTTTACCCAAAGTGACATCCGGGTTTTTGACTATGCTGTGCCCAATCTGACATCCTCAAGGGTGAGCCAGGGGAGGTTGGTCATTTGATGATGAGAACTGACCGGTTGGCAAGAAGAGAGCAAGGCACATGTCAGCATGAACGGAGGGGTGACGGAGGTGAGATCTGAGCCACACCAGGCTGTGGCTTTGCCAGCCAGGGGCCCAAGCCATGCTGCTCAAAGCTGGGGAGAAGCGAGGTTGGCACAGGGTACGGAACCCAAGCAAGGCGCAAACTTCCTGGTGGCTACTAGTATGACAGTCACTGATTGGAGGATGTGCTCCTCACCTGTGTTAGTGAGTAGACACCGCAGCAGGGTGGCAGGCCAGTGGCCCACACCCTCACCTGCGTCCTCCACAGACACTGCAGGTCCTGCTCCTCTCAGCTTCCTCTCCACTTATTAAGACACAGCGTACTTCAGACTCCCTCAATCCCTTTGGGTGGCTCTGCCCAATTCACCTGGCCCAATTAATTTGCAGTCCTTCTCTGAACTTGGATTTGTGTCTTCTATAACCGTTTTATAATTTGAATACCTCTCCTCTACATACTGCTGTCACCAAGTTAATCCCTCTGAACTCACAGAAGAGTTTCATTTCTAATGAATGTGTCGCCCTTTGCTCAGGACTGTGGACTTGCTGGAAACAGACACGAGAGGAATTGAAACATTCAGCTTTGGGGCCGGCCACGCCTGAGTTTGAATCGGCCCTGTCGCTTTCTCACTGAGTGAGCAGACACGTGTCTTCCTCCCTCTGATCCAGTTTCCTTATCTAGAACGTGTGGTCAATGGTGCCTGTGGTGAAGGATGCTGAGGGTTAAGTGAGATTGCACATGTCAAGCATTTCACAGGGGCCTGGCACACGCTGGGCTACCCGAGTTCGTTCATCTGGCTTCCTCTCCAGCACCGAGCCTCGGCTCCTCCCGTGGGGAGCACGTGGTAAGTCCCGTCTAACGGAGCGGGGGTGTGAATGGAATTGCATCCTTGTTCCACCAGACAAGTGAGAACCAGGATGGTAAAGCAGAGCTTCCTCCTGACCATGGGTCCCTGAAGCTGTGTATGTGACAGGGAACAGTCACAGCTAATCTGGGGACAAATTCCCACCGGGCAGCTAGTGGAGCCAAACTTCTTCTCTAACAATTGCATGACAGCAGGTGGATACCTCAGCTGTGACAAAGTGATAAGACTCGACCACCGCCATCGCTGCTGCCGCCACCACCACTGCTGCCACCACTGCCACACAGCCACCATCATCACCACCACTACACCATCATCACTGCCGTCACTGCTGCCACCACCACTGCTGCCACCACTGCCACACAGCCACCATCATCACCACCACTACCACCACCATCACCACCATCACTGCTGCCACCACTGCCACACAGCCACCATCATCACCACCACTACCACCATCATCACCACCATCACTGCTGCCACCACCACCACTGCCACACAGCCACCGTCATCACCACCTCTACCACCACCATCACCACCATCACTGCTGCCACCACTGCCACACAGCCACCATCATCACCACCACTACCACCATCATCACCACCATCACTGCTGCCACCATCACCACTGCCACACAGCCACCATCATCACCACCACCACTGCTGCCTTCACCACTACAACCACCATCACCACCACCACCACTGCTGGGAGAATGGGGACCAAAGACCCCATTCTTGGCAAGGGAAAGCACCCCCAGAAAAAGAGGAAAATGAAAAAGTAAGCTGAGTGAGTTGGAACAAAGAAAAGTCAGCTGGTTTGCATTTAAGTTAGCCATTGCGAGCAAGCTTCCCGCCTTTTCTGAAATTCTGGCCTGTTGGGGATACAGCTTACAAATGCCCTGCTGGGTCTGTGAGCACTCTGAGGAGAATGATGGTCATAGAAGAAGCTATGACAATGTCTGAGGAAAAGATACATCTCCTAGGACAGTGGTTCTCAACCTTCCTAAAGCCATGACCCTTTAATACAGTTCCTTATGTTGTGGTGACCCCCAACCATAAAAGTATTTTCATTGCTACTTCATAACTGTAATTTTGCTACTGTTCTGAATCATAATGTAAATATCTGATATGCAGGATGTACTTTCATTGATACAAAGGGGTCGTGACCCACAGGTTGAGAACCGCTATTCTCATAGGGCATTTCCTTCCCATTAAACAGGTAAAGCAGATACCCACTGTGGAGATTTGCACCTCCCTGGGGCAGAGACCAAGGGAGCAGCTCGAGTCCTGAGATATGGGCAGAAGAGCTTACATCCCTTATCGCAGAGGAAGGTCCTCTGTGGTGGTGATGGGAGGAAAATGCCTCCCTCCCACTGATCCCTAGAGGAGATTAATGTAGGTGGTGGTTTACTCCACAGGGAACTAGTGGAGCTTAACATTTCCCTAGAAATCTGTGTATGTGATCTCAAGTGGGAGCCTCTCCTAATACAAGGCTCAGATTTCAGATTTCTGAAGGCTACCCTTAAGGTTAATAATAATAACAATAGGAGCTGATATGATCAGTCTAAGAAACTGCTGATGTCTTTGTTCCCTCCCTCATCTTACTTCTGGGCAAATAGACTTCCATAAAATTAGAGTGGAGCAAACACTCTGGGCCATTGCCAGATTCCCATAATGGGCAATGGATCCCTGAGCTCCCGCTTGTAATTCTACTCTATGTCTCACGTCTTTCTTTACCATCACTTCTAACTCTATATTTCTTCAGGTAATCACCACCAGTTTCCACAGTTCTCAGTGGACCCTGCTCTCAGGGCAGGACCCTGACAATCACCACCACCACCACCACCATTGCCACTGCCACTGACCATCACTACCACCTCTCTGGTACCTGATAGGCTGGTGGCTCCTGTGGACCAAGACAAGGGGAAATGCTTTTGTGGGGTGCTGTGTGTGGGCCGAGATCTGAATGAAGCCTATGTCAGGACACCATGTCAGTCCTAAGAGTTGCCAGCAGGACCAGACTGAAGTGGGTCCCTCCACACGAGCAGCCTTATATCTAAATACACATTCCCTCTTGACTGCACCATCTGTCTTTCTTGGCTTAGTCTAAGGAGAACATTGCTTCAAGTCCCTGCCCCCACCAGGTAGTGGCAGGGGAGCAGCCAGTGTGTTTGGGATGATGGTCTAGGATTGAAATTTTCACAGCAGATAACCTGAAAAGGAAAGAATCTGCATCAAGATGATTAACTTATGTTTCCAGGTAAGTTCTACAAAATTCTTAGAGAGAAGAGAACGTAGTTTAGGCAACATTAAAGCCAGACATATGTCTCATCATAAAATAAACAACAAGCGATCCCTTGACATTGAAGCCAGTGTTCAATGTAGGAGCCAAGTCTGAAGGTTCAATGAAAACTCAACTCACTGGGAAAAGGCGAGTTTGGAGAAAAGGCATACATAGTTATTTAACGTGTGTGCTTAGGTTCAGTAAAGCAGGGACAGCAGGGTAGAAACACGATGGGTCAGAAAGGACTCCAGGGCTACTAGACCCAGTAGGACCCAGCAAGGCCTGTGCTCTGGGTTCTCCTTGGCCTTTCTGGGCAGCGCCCCTCCCTTCTGCGTGTGGGGCAGGAGGTCCCTGTCTGGAAAGGGGTCTTATGACCTACACTTGAACAAGGTTGGTCAGAGAATTTCTTTATGGCCAGTTTTTATACAGAAAAGCAGAGGGAAAGTTAGAGTAATATTTTTAGGTTTTATAGTTGCCTTTCAAGAAAAGGGGCTCTGGTTTTTATGATGCGCCTTGGAGAGGAGGGATTTCTGGTTCCTCTGGACAGCCTGGGACGGAGAGCCAGGAGGGCAGGGAAAAACTTCTGCGTCTGAGGATTTCATTTTCGTTTTCTGAGCCCTAACAGTGGCTCTGGGTGTTTAGATGAGCTCAGCAATGTTATCGATGTCAGCCAGCGTCCCCACAAAGGAGAGCCTATGACCAGGCTGCACATCAGTGGCCACCAGAATGTGCAGACTTGTGAGGCCAGGCTGGCAATGAGGGCTGTGTCAGGGTCCTGCCTTGGCCACAGATGGCCAAACTTTTTGTGCCCTGAGATGAGGCTGATCTGGTGCTGGGCGACATGGGCTGTGACAAAGACACATGGCTGGATGGGACACTATGTGCAAATAGGAAGACAATTTATAAACCCTGAGGGACGCTGAAGCCCCTGAGTCTCATTCTAGGCACAGGCGGAGTATACAGCTACCTGCTGCAAGACTGTCACAAAAGGTCGCAAAACTGGAGCACAGAGCTCAGGCTAATTAAATTCATATAAATTTAATGGAGAAGAAAAACAGGTTTAAACTCAGGAGGCAAATAATATGCCTCTGCCTGGAAATTTTGCTTGAATCCTGCTCTAAATTTACTTGTAAGTCTATTCCAGGACTGCCAGTCCAGGCAGACTCTGTGATGCCTGTGGGCCCACCACACTGTCGCAGGTGTACAGGGGAGATGATGGCAGAGCCCAAGGGGGCTCCCTGAATCCACCCCTTGAAGCCACTTAGGTCGAATTCCAAGTTGAAGTTTTACTGTCCTAGCAGTCACATCCGTGGGTCCACTCTGAATTCTCACACTGTCCTCAGGCTGGACACACACTGCATTGGGCAGTCTTGGTCACCACACGGTCCTGGCACTAATGACAGCCAAACCCTCCCAGCCGGGGGTGAGGACACAGGTTTGGTTTTTGGTGATGCTGACCATGCTTTCCAGTATGACACAGCGATTATTGGCAAAGACAAACCCCAGGTTCTAGTTTGGGAGAACTTTTAGACCTGGAAACAGACGTCTTCATCTTTTTCCTCCTAAAATGGACTATTCTTGCCAGAGACCAGCTTGTCCTCCCTCATCTACCCAAAGCACCCAGGCAAAATATTTACAGAAATCTCTGTGGGTCTTTCTACATAAATGGCTTTCATATTAAGAAATCTTCTCTTTCTCTTCTATTTTACAGCCATGCCCTGGAGATGGAGGTGGGAGGAAATGGAGGGAGAGACGACATCATATAACAGCCTTGCAGGAGAAGGACATTCTCAGCATGAGTCACGTGGAACGTTAGGTAGGACCCCAGGAACTTTATCCATTTCCATTACTGTTCTAACTCCAGCATCTAGGACAGCGCCCGGTGCATGGAAAGCCCCAAGCAAACATTAATGAATGGATGATTGACCACTCAGTTAGGACAGAGTCAGACCAATCAACCTGGCAGGGAGGAACTCTGTTGCCAGAAATGGTTTCTCCAGGGTAATTATGTCCTGGTGAGCTGGCAGCATTTCCTGGGAGCAGCAGAAAACAACAGAACTGCCATCCTACCCAGATCAGCTGTGCAAGCATCTAGGCTGGTGCCTGGGAATCTGCATTTTTATAAAGCCCCACACAGAATACTTAGGGCAACAGTGCCTAGACTGGCCTTTAGGAACCACAAATGTGAGTTCTGACAACATTTGTCAACCCATGTCTACATGAACCCACACCAAAGAATTCGAGACCAAAAGTCCCATAAATGATGGTGCAGACAGTTTGGCACCACACAGGATATGACCACATGGGCCTGGCTGGAGTGACCCACAGTGACCAGGCAACAAGCTCACAGAGGCACACTCTGACTCGCTAGCTTGAGAAGAAAGGGTCAGCTCGAGTGAATCATTTAACAATCTATACCAAGTTATAACTGAAGGATCAAGAGGAAGCCTGTCTGTCTGAAAAGAAGGATTCCATCCAAGACGCCTTGCCTTGGAGCCAGACAGCAAGACCCAGGGGCTGGCGGCCGGCCAGCTCCCCGCATGACAAAGGCTCTGTGCAAATTTGAAGACATTTTAGAATAGCTCCTCATGGAAGGCCAGGCCCCTGAATGACACCAGGGGCTGGCGTGCCCCCCAAGGAGGCCACAGGAGCCGGGTAGAAGTCATGCCTGCTCCTCCAAAGCTGATACAGTCTGAAGCTGTGAACCAACCATAGAAATAATTCAGGGGAGAAGAATGAAAATCGTGGGGGACCAGCAAGCCAGGTTTGCAGAAAAAATTTCCAAAGACTTGGATAGTTGGGTTTAGAGGAGGAAAGGGCAATGTGACTATCCGTTAACCGTCTGGTTGTGACCCTGGCAGGAGAATCGGGTAAATGCCAGCCCTACCATGTGCCCAGTGGATTCTGAATTCCTGGTGAGCATTTCCAAGACCCAATATACTGTTTTGGAAATTAAAAGTACCCTGATTTTCATGCCTCTTTCTTCCCCAACCCAAACTTTAAGCCTGGTGCTAAATCATTTTTCCCTTTTTGAAACATTGTTCTTTGTCAGAAGGTTTTATTTTATATTTGATGTTATTTCTCCTCATCGTAACAGACAAAGGAGCTGTCTGCGAGCCGGCAGAGAAAGAAATTGATTTTGCTTTCTCTCTTCCCACTGTCCTTTGCTGGATGCCGGTGTGCCCCTCCGTCGGCCCTCACCTCTCAGGCCTTACTTTATTCTCCACTTTCAAAATGACCTCTCTCAAGGAGCCTCCTTTCATTCCTTCCCTCAGATGGGAATCAGGGAACCCCTTGGAGGGTTGCTGGGGTGTAGACAGGAGGAAATGGCCCTCTCCGGAGGCATCTATCATCCCTCTTTCTGTCCTCTTTCCTGCAGGAGGGCACTGCTTGTAAAACCAAGTCATGAATAATGGATGCAAAGCTAAGCCTGCATCTCGGTCTTATTAGCATGCACCTTGTCAGAAACTGCCTTTCCTGCTGCTACAAACCGACTTTCCTCAGCTGCAGGCCCAGGTGCTGCGGGCCTGTGACCTTCTGATGTTGGTTTCGAATTCTTCCTCCTGTCCCGCCGCGGTGTCCTGGAGTCATCTCTGATTGTTACTGCTTGCCAGGTTCCCCCATTCCTGTGTCACCGTCTCTGGGGAATCTTTCCTTTTATCTGGGTCTTTTTTGTTGTTTTTAAATCCATTTTCTCTCTTATTGTTAGCCTTCAAGGGATTTTCATCTGCCCTGGTTATACTAAAGATCTTCTTCTTTTTTTTTTTCTTCTTCTGAAAATATTTAATGCTGCCAGTGCCTAAGACTTCTCTGTCCAGTTTTTTGTTTAGTTGTTTTCTTTGCTTCTAATTCTTTTTTCATTTTTTTTTTTCTATCTCTCCCTCCTGGGCTTTGGAGATTCGAGTCATCCTTCTGTTCACACTGGTCGTCTTTAGTTAGACACGTGGCTTCTCAGCAATAGACCTTTTTATGCAATAAAATGTACACCTTACCCAGGTTTTGAAAGAGATGCCTTCATCTGAACAGTCATCCAGCACTTGCAATTGATTTAACTAAGGCGTTTTACAGGCTGGCGTCTCTTACCTCCAGAATTCAGAAGAACCAGGTTCCAGTGCCAGCTGCGCTTCTAACTAGCTGTGTCGCCAGGTGTAAATAAACCGGACTGTGCAGCTCTCAGTCTTCTTATCTGCAAAATGACAGGGCAGGCTACAGTAATTGCTATGCTCCCTTACTATTTAGAACTGACATAATTCTAAGTTTCGCACTAGCTGTAAATACATCAGCAGCTTTCCCAGTTATCTCTTCTCTCTGGTGTTAGATGCATTATTTTACCTCCATCTTTAGACAGCTCAATAACTCAGTGTGCGCTTATACCCCCCACAAGATTCCCATTCTGCCTTTATCTTTGCTACCCTGCCGAGTCTGTCTTTCTTCTCACACGGTGTTTATGTTGACTTGGACTTGGACTAGACAGAACAAACCCAGAGTCCTCTGAAAGATGCTTTATGAGCCGCGCAGGCTTTGAGGAAATGCTTGTGCAGGTGTTGGCTCCCTAACTTTGCTCCACCAAAAAGGGGGACATATTTGCAGTGTTCTCAGCCCTCTTTCAGCCTGTTCTGTTCATAGTCCTAAATAATCTCTAAAGTCAGATTAATCACTCAAGCAACCAATACTGAGTCGCATGCAGTTCATCCTGCCGGTTCCTGTGTTTCCTCCTGTGTGGGGGGACCTTGGGTGGCGTAGGCCAGCCTCATTTCGCAGAGGAGGAAACTAGAGCTCAGAGGAGCCACAGGACCCACCCGAGTCCCTCGGGAAGCTGGAAGGAGAATCTACCCCCTAACCCCAAGATGCTGCAGAACAAATCAGCCTCTTTTTCTTTTTTCCCATCAAGCACTGAAGTAAAGTCTCTCCCAGCAACACAGCAACGTAAACCTCACCACCCCGGACGCTGAGGCAAGAAAACCACCCCCTCCTTCCCCTCCCTTCTCCCATTGCCATGGCTTGCTTCCTGCCTCTGGGCTCTGAGGAGAGGGTAGCATGCCCCAAACAGCAGGTCACACCCATTTCCAGTCTTTACAACTTCTCAACAGACAGGGTCTGCTGTAGACAGGGCCAGGCTTTGGTTAGGGTCGGGCAATACAGGGGGACCCTGAGCCTGGCTTGGTCCTGACCTCTTCCCTCCCCTCCCCAAGTTTCTTTCCACTCCAAAGAGAATATAGTGCACACAAGAGAGCACGACTTTCCTGTCACCTAGAATGTCTTTGGTGAGTATGAACTAGCTGCCCCTGCAGCTTTTACCCCAGGAACTTGGGACCCTTGATACAACTGTTTCCCTTTAAGCTCCTTTCTCCTGGGTGGACATCTCAGGCTCTTGCTACAGACACTGACCTACCTGGTCTTGGGTATATAGGCATAGCCTTACCAAAAGAAAGACCCCATCTCTACAAAAAATAGAAAAATTAGCTGGGCATCATGGTGGGCTCCTGTAGTCCCAGCTACTGGGGAGGCTGAGGCAGGAGGATCACTTGAGCTGAAGAATTTGAGGTTATTGCGGCCTGGAGTACAGAGTGAGACTCTGTATTTTTAAAAAATTGTATATACATGTATATTTATATGTATATGTATATATAGGCATATAAATACCACTTAGAGCCGCTTAATTTATATTAACCCCAAACTGGAAACAACTCAAAGGTCCATCATAAGGAGAACAAATAGATAAATTATAGTAATTCACATGATAGAATACTGCTTAGAAATTAGAAAGGAAGAGACCATTTTCTGTGGTTTGAACATTTTCCCCTCCAAAGTTCTTGTTGAAATTTTATCCCTAATGTGGGCTCAGCACCTGTGGCTCAAGTGGCTAAGGTGCCCACCACATACATCTAAGGTGGTGGGTTCAAATCCAGCCCTGGCCCACCAAACAACAATGATGGCTGCAACCAAAAAATAGCCAGGCATTGTGGCAGGCACCTGTGGTCCCAGCTACTTGGGAGGCTGAGGCAGGAGACTCGCTTGAGCCCAGGAGTTGGAGGTTGCTGTGAGCTGTGATACCACGGCACTTGACTCAGGAGGACAGCTTGAGGCTTTGTC
>CAUYTI010050430.1:0-26651 GCA_963575145.1 Galago senegalensis | reverse complement strand
TTTCAGTGATGCCCATATTAATGAATTGCTCAGTGTACAATTTGGTGCCAACCCTCAACACTTGCTGGATATCATTTCAGAGTTTATACTTTTGGGTCTGAATCCAGAGCCTGTGTATGTGGCCTTGAAGAAAAGTCCCCGGTTATTAAAACTGTCAGTAATGCATGTGAAGAAGCGCTCCATATACCTGCGAAAGCTTGGACTTGGAGAAGGAAAATTAAAGAGGGTGCTTCACAGTTACCCTGAAATTTTCACCATGCGTCAGCGGGACATCGATGATATTGTCCGGGTCCTCAAGGAGAAGTGCCTCTTCACAGCACAGCAAGTAACTGACACTTTGCACAGATTTCCCGGTGTTCTTCGGGCAGACCCCAGTGAATTGGAATACAAATTCCAGTATGCGTACTTCAGGATGGGAGTTAAGCATCTGGATATAGTAAGGAGTCAGTTTTTACAGTACTCAATAACCAAGATTAAGCAGAGACACATGTACTTGGAGCGCCTGGGATGGTACCAAACCCCTGATAAGAAGGGGCAGACGCAGATCTCCAACCCGTTACTGAAGGACATCTTCAGAGTTTCAGAGGCTGAGTTTTTGGCCAGGACAGCCTATTCTTCTTCTGAGGAGTTTGAAGTTATTAAGAAGCTCCTGGCTCGGGAGGAGGATGAGATGTCTGACAACGGCATGTCAGACGAAGAAGGGGAGAGTCTGGACGAGGACAAGGAGGGCGAGGAGGGGCAGCGGCTATGAAGGAAGGACCAAGGCAGAAGGTCCCAGAGACAAGGGACGTGTCCCTTCTCGTAGGGCTTTTGGGACCTCCACTTGGATCTTTTTAAGTTATGTTTCCTTCTAAAACTGGTCTTTTAACATAAAAATTATTATAAATCACCTAAGAAGTAGACAGGTCACACCAGATAGGTGTTACTTGCTCTGTTGCTGAGTACTACAGATCTGTAGTATCTGTATCTGTCCTGTTCCATCGTAAAGAAAAGACTTGGAGCTATTAAAATCCAGCAGATTCAATGCATCAAAAAAAAAAAAAAGAAAAGAAAACTCTAAGGAATATAGAAGTAATATAAATAGGGAGCAGGAAAGAAAGGACTTCCAGGAAAGGAAGTAATTTGACAAAGGGCCCCATGCCGCTCTCCCGGCCTGGGATCCAGTCCTCAGTGGCAGAGGCCTGTTGTGCTGCACAGCGGAGATGGCAGAGGAGTTCAGTGAAGAGCTGTCCTGGCGGGACTTAGAGGGAAGCAACCTTCCACGTCCTGGGGTAGCTGGCCACAGGGAGGTCCATTCTGCAGAACTCACTGGAGATCTGCCAGTGGGGATGGTGCACTTGGAAGCTACCATGGGAGGGCTGGAGAAAAGCTGCCCACAGGGTAGTGCCATGTGGCATCAGGTGAGGTGAAGAGCCCATCCTCCAGCACCCTCTACTAACTTGCTTAAAATTGTGCTGGCTGACACAGCCAGAGGGTTGCAGAGGGGGATTTGGGGCTGGAAGGCAACATGTTGGCAGCTGGCACAGCACACTCTTACCAAGTTTCCATATGTTCCAACTTAACAAATGACAGCTTTGGGGGAAATTAGAATATAAATATATACAATTGATATACATAATATATAAGAATATCTATAAAGATGTCAATATTTTATGCATATATTATTTTGTATATAATCTCTTGTCAATAAACTTTATATCATTTATAAATGTGTAATTGATTTATTTTGAGGGCCACTGCACAGTGAGAGTAGTCATATGGGAGGAGTTTGAAGAAGGAGATGGAGACACATGGTGAGTTCTCAGGTAGTGAATGTCATTCTGCTAGGATGGATATTGACTCAGACACAAGACTTACCTTATTACTGCCCTTCAACCCTCACTCCACTGACAGTGGCCCTTCTCCCTGCTGAGGGGTAAGCCAGAGCTCTCACATCTGTACAGGTAGGGATGTCGGGTTCATAGCTCTAATCACTTTCTTAGCCATTTTTTTTTGTGGTTTTTGGCTTATAAACAAAGTAAATTTATTTCTCACAGTTCTGGAGGCTGTTGGCAGATTTGGAATCTGGAGAGGTTCATATCCTGATTTACATTTCCACCGTCTTGATGTGGTTCAAGGGGTGCCGAGCTCTCTGGGGTACCCCACTGGGCCACCAATTCCATTCATGAGGACTCTGCCCTAAAGGATTCAGTCGTAGAGGTGCCTTTGACCTTCAGGTAGAGGGCTACGGTAGCTCAGGTCAAATCACCTTACGGGTTCCTCACACTATATACTGTGTCTCCTAAACAGTTCAACATTTTAGAGAGATCTGGGGCCACTACCATGTCCTCAGATACCATATTATAAAATATTCTGAATTACTGTGGAATATTTGATTGTCATTAATGGCTAAAATGCTATCCGAATGGCTAAAAGCATGTTTGTGTCCAAGCCTAATAGTAAATGGGTTTTGTTTTGTTTTTCAGGTTTTCCTAAAGAGTGACCGAGTGGCCAGAATGGTTCAGAGTGGAGGGTGCTCTGCTAATGACTTCAGAGAAGTGTTTAAAAAAAACATAGAGAAACGTGTGAGGAGTCTGCCGGAAATAGACGGCCTGAGCAAAGAGACAGTGCTGAGCTCATGGATAGCCAAATACGATGCCATTTACAGGGGCGAAGAGGACTTGTGCAAACAGCCAAACAGAATGGCCCTGAGTGCTGTGTCCGAACTTATTTTGAGCAAGGAACAACTCTATGAAATGTTTCAGCAGATTCTGGGTATTAAAAAACTAGAACACCAGCTTCTTTATAATGCATGTCAGGTAAGTAGTCTACGATATTTTCCGTTCCCAATCTGACTTATGGAATGAACATCAAGTGTTTATACGCCTGTGAAGACGTTCTTTACTTTTCGGTGATCATTTTGCTTGAAAAGTTGAGTGAAATTGAATTTTAATAAATAACATAGTGACACTTGACAGGAGCTTTGACAGAGGAAAAAGAATATCAATATTTTTTATCTAGTAAGGAACTGTTCATATGTGCCCTATTTTATAGGACATCAGATTTATGCCTATTAGGTCTATATGGCTCATGCCCTGAATAGTGGAGAAAAAATCATCTGTTATCTGAGGAAGCTTGGCAATTTATAATAAACAGGTCTCCGTGTAAAATAATTTTTTATAGTCTTCTGAGTTTTCTGGAAGTAATGAAATTTCTCTTTTTTTCTTTAACTCACCCAGATAGAAATGAATTCAGTATGATTGCTAAGCTATGTAATTTAAAGATTTGACAGAATTAATAATGTATTTTCTCTCCAGTTGTTATTCTAGTTCTGCATATAAAAAATTGAATGAAATCACACATTCCACATCTCCCTTTTTTTTAGACCCTATGATTTGTCTAATAATGTATTCCTCCTATATTTGCATTTTGTTTGCTTATTTGGGAAGTATAAATTATTTAACTCTGCCCTGATATACAATTTAAATTGACAAAATTCTGGTATTTTAAAATTCATGTGTTCCTTAAGAGTTATACATTTCGAATGTACATACATTTATTTTTAATCTTTTTGCAAATCTGCTTCTCTTAATTTCTATGTTGTAGTCCCAGCACTTACTTTATATTACTAATTTGTGGATTATTTCAGATGAATAAATTAACTGACTTAATTAATAGTAAATCAGTGTGGCATTTTAACATTGTTACTAGCTCATCTATTCACCTGAACTGTTTTAACTGTGTTCTTGAAGCAGGTGGTCATTTGGTAATAGTGGAGAATGACTATGAAACCAAAATCTTCTATTATTAAGATAAATAAAACAGGGACTTTGTTTTGTAAGGAAACCGTAGCTCACTTGTACCATTAAATGTAGATGAACATAATTTAGTGGTAAAAAGTCAGATTCAGACATTCAGTAGATATTTATTTGAATGTTCATTCAAGTAAAAAAGCTTGGCAGGTATTAGGGAAACCAAGTTGAGTGAAATAAAATGTCTTCCACATGCTAAAGTCTAATAGAGCAGGTAGACTACTAAATGAGCCATTGCTTATGCATTAGAGGATGCTGGATTTTGTAGAGTCATAAAATGTAGTCTATGAGTTTATGTTTATTAACTCAAAATGTTTCAAAATTAATTCTCTGCTTTCTGTAGTATCAGGTGAGGGTGTGGATCCTCTGATTTTAGACTCCCACATACTTCTAATTCAGTCTCCAACTATCATGGAGATTTAGTGGATTCCTTTTTCTTTTTCATTCTAGTCGTATTTGCCTCATCTGTTTGCAGACTCTGTTAGGCACATACATTGATATTAGGATTGTTATGTCTCCTTGTAGCATTGACTCCTTCATCATGGTATAATAGTCCTTTTTATCCCTGATAATCTTCCTTTTTTGTAGACAACACATAATTGGGTCTTTTTAAATTCAATCTTACCATCTTTGTACTTCAATGGCTATGTTTAGGCCATTAACATTTAAAATGATTACTTACATAGTTGGATTAAATTTTAGCATCTCTGTACCCAGTGCCATTTCCCTGCTCCTTCTGCCTTCCCTAAGTATCCTCTATATAGACAAATCTGTGCCTTGAGGCTGTTTTAGCTGTGATCTGTCCACTGTTGTCATGCTGGAGGTGTGTTGTGTTGTGGTAAGGTACTGGAGAGGGAGTGTCCTGTGATCTGACTCAATCTCAGTCCAATAGCGGATCTCTGTCTCAGAGCTGTACCCTCCACAAGTGTCTCTGCCTTTGCCCAACAGTACCGCTCCCTGCCACTCCCATGTTTCACCCCCTTCCTGGATGCAGCTTTTCCAATCTGTTTCCTTGAAGTCCTGTCTGCTGTTCACTCTGTTTTGTTTTTGTTTTTCAGTAGATGAGACAGCAGTGGGTATGCTCTCTTACTCCAGCTGAGTAAGTTTCCACTGTTTCTCTGTAGCAGAGTCTTTCTCCCTTTGTTAGGGAGGAGGATCTGGCTTTCCCCCCCTTTCCTGTTGTGGCCAGATACGTATCTTCCTTGGCTCATCACTGTGAGATCTTGGTGGTATTACTAGAAGGACAGTACAGTGAAGTGTGGTGGCCGCTTTATGAATGTGACTCCAGGAGTTTTTCCACTTTCTACACTCAGCTCATAGTACTTTGTCAAAATTACTAGACAAGCAAGTGTTGCTACCACAGATGGCATTCAGTGACTTCTGTTGCAAGGCCTGTGTCTTTCTGGATTTACCTCTCTTTCTAAATTTGGGGCTGGTGGTTCACCCTGCATCTTCAGTTCTCTAATAAATCTGAGAAAAGTCTTTGATTTGCAGTTTGTCCAAGTTTTATTTTTTTTGGAAGGATGGGGGTGATGACTTCTAATCTCTTTACATAACTCAACTAAAGCTGGAATTCCTTTCAGTTCTGAGATTTGGGAGAAAAGTTTAAGGATTACATTTTGGATGGATCTTAAAACCGAAAGAAATTACAAAAAGTACCTCTATGAATTGGTGAAAAGTTTTCCTTGGGAATAACAATTATTTTACAAAAATTATAAAATTAAGAAATAGCTGATACTTTTTGCTGAAATGCATATAGGCAGACCTTGGAGATATTGAAGGCTCAGTTTCAGACCACCGCCATAAAGTGAATATTGCCATAAAGTGAGTCACACAAATTTTTTGGTTTCTTGGTGCATGAAAAACTTATGTTTATAGTAAAGGTAGTCTATTAAGTGTATAACAGCATTATGTTTGGGAAAAATAACTTACATAATTTAATTTGCGAATAGCTTATTGCTAAAAAATGGTACCAATCATCTGAGCCTTTGGTGCAGTCGTTCTCAACCTTCCTAATGCCACTACCCTTTAATACAGTTCCTCATGTTTTGGTGACCCCCAATCATAAAATTACTTTCATTGTTGAAAATAATCTTATGGTTGGGGGTTACCATAACATAAGGAACTGTATTAAAGGGTCATGGCATTAGGACTTGACAACAAAAATAATTTTATGGTTTGGGGTCACCACAACATGAGGAACTGTATTAAAGGGTTATGGCATGAGGAAGGTTGAGAACCACTGCTTTAGTGAGTCATAATCTTATTACCAGTGGATAGTCTTTCCTTGATGGTGGTGACTGCTGACGGATCAGTTTGGTGGTTGCTGAAGGTTAGGGTGACTGTGACAGTTTCTTAAAATGAGACAAAAATGAAGTTTGTGTCAGTGATTATTCCTTGCATTGAAGATTTCTCTGTAACATGTGATACTGTTTAGTAGCTTTTACCCACAGTATAACTTTGTTCAGAATCAGAATTAATCCTCTGATTCTGCTGTTGGCATATCAGCTAAGTTTCCATAATATTCTAGATTCTTTGTTGTCATTGCACCAATATTCACACCATTGTTACCAGAAGTAGATTCCATCTTCCATCTCATGAAAAGACTTTATCTTTACTATCTGTAAGAAGCAACTCCTCATCCATTCAATTTTTATCATGAGATTATGGCAATTCAGTGACATCTTTAGATTTTACTTCTAAATCTATTTTATTTTTCTTTTGAGACAGAGTCTCACTCTTTGTCACCTTGGGGAGAGCATAGTGACATCACTGTAGCTCATTGTGACCTCAAACTTTTGGCTCAAGTAATCCTTCTGCCTCAACCTCCTGAGTAGCTGATACTACAGGCATGTGCCGGCACACTTGGCTAATTTTTTCTATTTTTGGTAGAAACGAGGTCTTACTCAGACTGGTCTCAAACTCCTGAGCTCAACAGAACCTCCCACCTTGGCCTCCCAAAGTATTAAGATTATAGGTGTCAGCCACCAGGGCCAGCTTCACCTCCAATTCTATTTCTCTTGCTATTTCCAGAACATCTGCTATGACATCCTTCACTGAAGTCTTAAACCTCTCAAAGTCATCCGGGGGGTTGGGATTAGCTTCTTCCAAACACTGTTAATATTGATGATTTGATCTCCTCTCATAATAACACTATGAATATTTTTAATGGCACTTAGAATAGTGAATCCTTCCCAGAAGGCTTTCCTTTTACTTAGTCCAGACCCATCAGAGGAATCACTATCTATGTTAGCCTTCTCCATTATGTAGCCTTACAAAATGCATTTTATAATTAATAAGACTAGAAAATACAAATTTCTCCTTGATCTGTGGGCTATAGAACAGATGTTGTATTAGCAGGCATAAAAAAAAAACTTTAATTTTCTTCACATCTCCATTGGAACTCTTAGATGACCAGGTGCATTGTTAAGGAGCAGTAATATTTTGAAAGGAATCTTTTTTTCTGAGCATAGGTCTCAGCGTTCAATTAATTATATTAAAAACAGATGTGCTATCATCCAGGCTTTGTGGTTCCATTTATACAGCACTGGCAGAGTAGATTTAGCATAATTCTTAAAGACTGGCATTTTCACAATTGTAAATGATCATTGACATCAACTTAAAGCCACCAGCCGCGTTAGCCCCTAACAAGTGGGGCAGCCTCTCCTTTGAAACTTTGAAGCCAGGCATTGCCTTCTCTCTGCCTATGAAAGTCATAGGTGGTGTATCCTTTTGGTAAAGGCTGTACTGTCTACACTAAAAATCTGTGGTTTGGTGCAGCCACTGTTATCAATGATCTGAGCTGGATTTTCTAGACTGCTTGCTGCATCTCTTCAATCAGCACCTGCTTTGTCACCTTGCACTTTTTCCTTAAACCTCAGGAATCAATCTCTGCTTGCTCTTTACTTCTGCAGCTGCCTCACCTCTCTCAGCCTTCGGAGAACTGAAGAGGAGTTGGGGCCTTGCTCTGGGTTAGGCTTTGACTTAATTTCTTCCTAATCAGCAGCAGGCATTTTTAATTTTGCTCTGTTATCATTTATGTGTTCCCTGGAGTAGACTGTTTTATTTCCTTTATGAACTTTTCCTTCTCATTCACAACTTGGCAGACTCACTCTTTGGTGCCAGAGGCCTCACACTTGGCCTCCTTTGATATTTGACGTTCCTCCCTTAGAAATTTCTAACTTCTGATTTAAAGTGAGAGATTTGCAGTTCTTCTTTCCACCTGAACATGTAGTGCCCACTTTAGGGTTATTATCTGGTCTAGTTTCAATATTGTTGTGTCTCAGGGAATAGGGAGGCCTAAAGAGAGGGAAAGAGATGGAGGAATGGCCACATAACTTGTATCCATTAAGTTGATTGTCTTACATGGGAGGAGTTAGTGGTGCTCTGAAAGAACTGCAATAATAACATCAAAGATCACTGCTCACAGGTCATCATAACACATATAATAATAATGAAAAGCTTTGAAATATCCCAGAGAAACAAGAAGGAAGCACATGCTGTTAGGAAAATGGCCCTGGCTGATTTGCATGACGTAGCTTTGTCACACACCCTTATTTTATTTGTTCTTTTATTGTCTTCCACCAAAGTTTAAAGAAGAAAAGGGAAGAAACAGTAATAGAAATTGCAAAGCTTGCCCTTTAGATGTGGTTTACAAAGAGAAAGAGTAGAGTAGGTCCTGAGGGAGCAGAGAGACAAGCTAGAGCTACGGAGCTTCTGGAACCCGGGTTGGGCATGTCCCTGAGATGAACTTCACCTTCCCTGTGTTATCAAGAAAAGCTTGAGACACCCGCTAACTGCAACAATCTTCTGTATTTATTTACCCTTGTCTGGCCCATTGTTTTTGCCAGCAAATTCTTTAGAACAGTGATTCTCAACCTATGGGTCATGACCCCTTTGTAACAGTGAAAATACATTGCGGCATTAGGAAGGTTGAGAACCACTGCTGTAGATGAATCTCAAAGAGGTGTTGAGTGTTGCTTGCTTCAGGGTCAGAGCTCAGGATAGAGAGCCGTTCAGGTGAGCTGTGTGGGATGGTAACAGCCAGGTTGTCCCCGGGAACTCCAGAAGGAAAGAACATGAATGATGACTGAGCCATGCCACGGCTGCCATGTCTGGTTCCTGGACTGCTAGGAGCATTATTTGGTCCTATCCTTTGTCCAGAGCAGTGGGGCTAGAGGCAGGAAAGGGGATAACAGCAAGCTACCTTCTAAAAATGAGTAGTTTTCATTAGCTCTGCTCAGAGCCAGTAACTTATTAATTAACAAAATTGAGGTATAAACCTCTAAAACACTAAGTCAGAAGATAGCACATACCATAATTAAGATGTGAAATCAGCACAGATAATTGGGGGGAAAAAGGTTATTTGTTATTTTAGAAAAGCATAAAAAAGAATAAGAACAATCCAAGCACAGTGTAGGTTTGCTATTGTACTGTTAAAATTAATTACTATGTTTTGGATTCAGTGGTTTAAGAGTAATGTATCTGCAGTGGTATACATTCATAGAACAAAATACAGAAGAACAGTAAAATCTCTGTAAGCTGACCACCCAAGGGGCTGTAACAAACTGGTCAACACATGGAAGTGGTCAACATAAGGAACTAGGCCTACTGTGCTGCTGATATGTGCATGTGGTGCATGTCTGGTCTGTGAAAATTAGGTCAATGTAGGGAGGCGGTCAATTATGGAGGTTATACCCTATTAGGATAAAAACATAGTAAAGAAGTTTAATGTGTGCAATCTAAAATGAACAGCATAAAAATACAACAATCTAAAATTGGTATCCAAGATTTAGTTGAATTACTATATTCTAAGAGCAATAAAGAAATTGGATGACTATAAATACATTCAGAAGGAAATCAGATGATTCCTGCAACTTTTGTTTCTAGTTCTTATCTTAAACATTGTTATTGTTATTAAATTCTAAGCCTATTTACTTTTCTGAAAGCAAAAATGGGAAACCAAATAAACACATGTATATGTATAGAGAAAATTAATAAAAAAGAAAAGGGATTTCCTAAAAAAGTAAGGAAGAGAAAAAAAAAGAAATTGGAGTGAAGGAAAAATAATCTGTCAGTGGAAAGTTTAATGTCAGGAAAATTTTAAGGAAATACAGTGAATTTTAAGTAAATAGAGGTAGTCCTTTAGAGGGACAATCTAGATGATATTATAGCTGCTGTGTATTTTATGGTATTAAGTAAGTTAATAGATAAAAATAATTTTATTTCACATTTTTAATGAAAATGTTGTTACTTTGGTGGTACCAGTCAATCACCTGCAGTTTCTAAAACAGAAAATAAATGTGTTTATTAAGGATTATTTTTAAATATGACATAAGGTACTGCAGTATGTTCAAATATTAGTTAATCCCTTGTGTATAATAATGTAGGGGGTGCAGATTGTATGCTCCAAGTATTGTATTAAAGGATAGGAACCTAGAGACACATAAGACCTAGGTGCTTAGTAGGGTTATAGAAAAAAATATTGTTGTACATGCCACAGTCGTGTGGTTCTGTTTTCTTGGAGTTGGGACAGACAGTATCTTCATTATGTCATGAAGAAATTCACCAAAATGAGAAGATTCTAAGGCATTTGGGCAGAGAAACTAGCATGTGTGAATTAGAGAGGTGTGAGAGAACGTGGCTTCTGGGGGAGCTGAAGTCCTTAGTCCTGCTGGCAGGTGTGCAGGAGCAGAGGCAGGTCATTAACAGACTGCAGAGGAACCTTCACTCCTGCCTGGCCAGAGCTCGATAGGTGAGTAGTACCCTTATCTACTCCTGTAATTCTCTTCCTTTTACTTCTATATTTATATTTTAAGAGGATTAAGTAACTGAATTGAACAGTTATCTAGATCCTGATATTTTCTGCCAAAAGCAACCTGCATTAATCTTTTATAATCTTATTCCATTAACTAAAGAAAGTGACTCACCCAGATTTACCACGTGTCAAAGCAAAATTAACTGAGCTCTTGCTCTCTTAACATCTCCTGCTGAAGACCTGAAATGTGAACTGCCAATTATATTATAATCATAATTTGAAACCTCAGTTCCTTCCCAAGGAATGAAATTAAGCCTTCTTTATTTTCATGATGAAATATTACATTTGTAGTATAGGAAGGTAAACTTTAGTTTTCCTAATTAAAAAAAAAAAGTGTGATTGGTAAAACCATGATACTCTTCCAAAAAATGGAGCACATGGATTGAATATTCCAGTGGCCAGATGTTAGCATAAAGTGTGCATTGTTTGGAAAAGGAGTTAATGAACAACTTAATCATTGGTTAGAAAATCTGAAGCTGTTGTACTTCTAGGAAATACATAATTTTCTTCAAGTATTATTAAAGTTTTTCTGTTGTACCTATTAAAAAATACTCTCGCTCATTACTTTTGTGCAGAAGATGAAATGTTAATAGCACAGAAAATACTCAAGAAAATTTGAGGATGTGCCAAAATTTGCCAAGTTATATTTACCTTTTTAGATATATATACATATACATATATGTATACCTAGAGAATATATATGTATGTACTGTAGGCTATAGAAGTCCCATGGATTTTATGTTCAAGGTTAAATTTCTTATGCTCTTGCCTTTGAACATTTTGATCCATTATTTAATATAGTTTAGTTCAGTTCACATAGGGTAATTTTGTATCTAATTAACTCATTCATCTTTTCCCTATTTTAAGTTTTCAAAGGAAACTGTGGTTTGGGAAATGCATTTTTAAGACTCTTAGAACTGTTCTACAATAATCCATGGCAGAACTGCTATTTCTGAGTCAGAATTTTTTATGCATAATTTAGAATGTAGATATAAGAGAGTTCTTTAAAAGCTTTGTTCTGGTGCACAGAATGCTACCTGATTCTTTCATGCGTAACATCATATAAGGAATGTGTTGCTCTTGAGAGTTTGGGAACAACTTCATTTTCTCATGTTGTTTTTGTTGTATGAAATTACAACAAAAAAGAACATTAGTTACCTTGTAGTTGTTAGCTAATGCTCAGTGATTTGCAGTGATCAAGAAACGAGGGCTTATTGTTTTTGAGGGGGGTTGCCTCATTGGGGTCATCATGGGGCGATATTAGGGGCCAAGAACCTTTCAGATGCACGTGTAATTATTCTTTGTGTTTTCATTAAAAGTAAGACTGGTTGTTTGAATCCAACCAATGGAGATGGATTTGTTTTATTCTTTTCATCAGGGTAAGGTGAAATTTTTAAAAAGGGACATACATTGAAGTTAAAAGTCATAAATAAAATACCTGAGAAGTTCAACAATAAGACAGCTACGATGATACCTATTTTGTTGCTGAGTAACTGGTTCCGACAGTATTCTCAGAAGATTTAGAACTTGATCTGATAATGAAGGTAGGGAGGAAGAGCATCCCAGGCCGGAGAAATACATGACTCAGAAAAAAAAATCTGCTTATAAACAATGAATAAATCAGTTTGGGCCGACAGTGCAATTACCTGAGAGATAGGAAGGTAGATGAATACAAAATATGGGAGGGCCTGAATGCGAAGCTAAGTTTGGGCATCATTCTCTCTTAGTCATATTCATTCTTATTCATGTGCTGCCTCCCTCCTCATTCCCTCTTCTCCTCCCTTCCTCCTCTCTCCATCTCTTCCTGTCTTTCTTCTCCCCCTCTCTATCCCCCAACTGATACTTTAGTCTGATCAAGGATAATGTGAATCACGTATAGAAATAGAAGAACCATGTAGAGGAATGGGTGGTAAAGGAGATTAGTTCAGTTTTAGTTTGAGGTCATGGTGAGATCCTTGAATGGAAAGGCTTTGCCATTAACTGGAATTGCAGAGCTGGAACTCAGGAGAGAAGCCAGAGCTGTGTGCTGACTTACAGCACTGCATCAACAAACGACTGCAGATACTGTTGAAGCCAAGACCAGTGCAGGACCAAGCAAGGTGTATTTGTGGGCTGTGAGTGGGGGGCCAGCAGAGCAAAGAGCCAAAACAATCACAGTCAGTTGGGTAGAGTTATGCTCTGCCTTTATGATGAATAATTTATGCTTCAGGCTTGGCGCCTGTGGCTCAAGCAGCTAAGGTGCTAGTAACATACACCTGAGCGGGCAGGTTCGAATCCAGCCCAGGCTTGCCAAACAACAATGACAGCTGCAACCAAAAAATAGCTGGGCGTTGTGATGGGTACCTGTAGTCCCAGATACTTGGGAGACGGAGGTAGGAGAATTGCTTGAGCCCAGGAGTTGGAGGTTGCTGTGAGCTGTGATGCCATAGCACTCTACACAGGGCAACAGCCTAGGTTCTGTCTCAAAAAAAAAAAAAAATTATGTTTCAAGTGATAGTGAAGAATTAACACTTACTGATGAGGCATTTTACTTTGCTAGTACTTACTAAAGTTATTGACCAGTGTTCTGAGGCCATGTTGCAAAAGGCATGCATACTTGGCACCATCAAGTCAAACAGTGGGCGGCTAGACAGCTCCAGGATAAACAATAAAGCATCAGGAAGAGTTTTCTTTTGGAATCAGCATTAGATTTATACCAGTTGTTTCTTATGATACATTATCTGTACCAGATTTTCAGATAATATAAATACAACAGCACCACTACGAATTAATCCCAGGCGAGACGCTATATAACACCTTAGTCGGCTTGTATTTTTATACTTAATGATAAAGACAAAAATCACAAGGAAATAGCAATGAAATTCATGCAAGAAAAGTATGCCATCACTGACATAGGGACTTAGAGGAAAAACTAATTGATTTTTTTCATTGGGAGGAAGAAGAGCTTGATTAACTAGAGTTAGCATGTATAAAGCTGCAATTATGGAAAAATACTGCTGTTTATTCCCCTTTTTAGTCATCAACTATATTAATATAAGGACATTTAAATCTTGGTTCTGGAAAATATATTAAACAGAGAAGGCAGGGATGTTAACCAATGCTGAGGAAAGTGTTTTTTAAATTATTTTTTAAAATATTATTAAATTTAATGAGTTCAAGTATTTGATGTTGTATTTACTAGAATAGCGATTCTACAAGTTATAAAAAGTGACCTGCTGGGTAAAACTTCGTAATGTTGTTTTTGTTCTGTATTTATCATTTTCTCAAGTGTAAATCTCTCTTTCTGCAGAGGGATAGTTTGCTAATCTCCAAGGCCTTTTTATTTTTTTCTCAGACCTCCTCCCATAGAACAGTAAAGAAAGAGCCTAGGTTTTGAGATTTGTAGATCAAGACGTAGACATGTGCATGAGGTTAGCACTTTTCTATTCCATTTTTAATATAACATTTCCATTGTTCTGATACTGCCAATCAAGAAAAACATTTTTTCATCACTGAATACCCACGTATTTGGTCAGTAATTTACTTGTGACAATTGTGTCCTCTTATTATGTACTATTTTTTTGACCGTTTTTCATATCAAATGTGAACTGCTAAAGGCCCACAACGTTTGTAGTTACTAAAGAGCCTGTAATAGGGCTTGCTGTAGAGTAAGGTGCAGATAAAATGTAAATAAAGTTAACAAGGTGATCATGGGCTGTTAAGGCCAACATTGTTAAGAGCTTATGTCTTCGTGTTCCTTTAAAAAGAATTTAGAAAACCTTTGTAAAGTGGATGATGTGTCGGACTGATGGGCTGTTTTCCGTAGTTTATGTTTCAAAAGTCATGTAGGCCTCTCCTACATTGAAAAAGTAGAAACTTCTATAGAGAAGCCTTTTACCTTTTTTGAGTTAACCACCCTTTGGAGAATCTTGAGCAAGCTATGAAAATCGCAGAAGTCCCCAAGGGAAAAAATACACATCTCTACACAATTTTACTCACGACTTGAAGAGATCCATACACGTCTAAAAGTGAAGACTTCCTTAGCCTGGAGAATTCTGAATGTGAAACACCAATCCCTGTATAATAAACATGAGGAAAATATAAGTATGTTTTCTGTACTTGTGGAGCCAGTGAAATATTTCGATAATTAAAGAGAAAATGCTCTGTGCAATACAAACTAGAGGCATTACAGAGAATAAAGACACCTTTGAGCATCTATTATGGTCAAGGTCAAATGACTCTTCCTAAAAGACCTGTAAAATATTCTGTGCCAGTAAAAAGTACACATGTGAGGTAAGTGATCTGCCATCACATAAAAGGTTGAAATCAGGAATTAAAAGAACATGAGATCAAAAGACGAAGTTGCCCTGGTGGCTGAAGCCTTGCCTTTGACCCCTTCGATGAAAATGAGAGTCTAACTTGTATTTCTCTCATAGCTCAAATCTACACTGTGGTCTGGTGTGTCAACAACGTTTTAAAGTGTAATGCCCCACACCTCTAATTCATCCATTCAAGTTTTCTTTTCTTTCTTTTCCCCTTTCTTCTCTCTCTCTCTCTCTCTTTTTTTTAACGTGTATATAGCCACTTATTTAAGGTCTCTGTAGGGTGCAGAAAGAAGGAGAATTTGTTTCACCTTAACAGTGTCTGTTGACCCTACTGGAAAAATGAAATGCTCTTGAAGTAGCTAGAACAATAATACACACACACACACACACACATATAAGGAGAAGCCCCAGCCAAGGTCTCTCAGTGCCTGAATTTTAGTTGGCCTAGGCCTTAACTGTGTGGTTCTGGGTTTTTCTGTCCATCACTCTAGGTAGACTGGATATGGGGTGAGGGAGAGAGAAGGGTCAAAGAAGACACCTAGGTTTTGGGCATGAGCAGCTGGGTAGAGAGCAGTGCCATTTAAGACATGACATTACTCATGAGTGACTGGGGTTGGGAGCTGAAAATCAAGATTCCATTCTGACCTTAAGTTCAACCTGCCTTTCTTCAATGCAAGCTGAAATGGTAAGGAGGCAGTAGGAAATACAGGTCGAGAACTCCTGCAGGAGGTTAGAGCTATACAGATAATACACGTGAGAGTTCTTAGGGACTAGATGGTCTTTATCGTCCAGGCTATCTCCTCCAGTTGTTGAGGAGAACAACTGATCTGTCAGTGTTCAGATTGAGAAAAGGTCAAAGGCCCCAGACCTGAAGCACATCTTCAGTTTCCTAATGGAAATTAAAAGAAAATCCTACTTGGCTTTATAGAATGTATTTTTTAACAATGTGTAAAATGAGGCACGTCCTTTAAACTAACCCACTGGAGGAGGTTGGATGAACAGTGGTTCTCAACCTGTGGGTGGCAACCCCTTTGTGACAATGAAAATACATCGTGGCATTGGGAAGATTTAGAACCACTAGGCTGGAGGAAGGTAGGTGTGATATAAAAGGGCATCGTGAGGGATCGTTAGGACTTTAGGACTGCTGTGTCTTGACTGTGGTAAGTAGACATATGGACCTGTGTAGCTTATAAATGGAAGAGAACTCACCATGCACACATGAGTGAGTGCATAGAACACACAAGAAATCTGAGTAAGATGGGCGATGATAGCAAAGTCATTCTATCCCTGATTGTGCTAGGATATTACTGTTTTATAAAATGTTGCCACTGGGGAAAACTAGAAAAAATAAGTAACAGTTATTTCTTACAGCTTCTCCCATTATTAAGTTGAGAAAAAAATTACTATCTAACTGTTAAGAAAGTGTTCCTAAAAATTGTATATTTTCAATTAAATAAATTATATTGAAAACACAGACAATAAATATTTAAAACTCAAAAGAAGGCAAAACATGGTACTTTAAGATTTTTGCATGTACAATAATTTTAACCAACTGATTTATCCCCTTCAATTCACATTACATAAAACAAGAATAACCAATTAAAATTTTATCTGTTGTCTTCATTTCATTAGTTTTTCCTTTTAATTTTTTTTTCTTTTTTTGATAGTCATGTTTGGAAGCATGCAATTCCAGTTTCTGAAAAAGACACCAAGAGTCACTGAAGTTAATATCCCATAGACCTCTGAAAATTTAGCATGTAAAGATAAGTCTATTAAAAAAATTAGTGCATCATTGGTATATATTTTTTGCTAATATTTTTCAGAAAGATACAGTTAAGACATTAAGATTTTTAAAAATAATCATAAATTGCCTTATAAAGAAAACATTTGTAAATCCCAAAAATCACAAAAATGGTTCCACTTAAAATCAAGTAAGAGCTGTTAATTTTAAGTTGCAAATATTTTGAAGATATTAAATAATATTTGATAAAGTTTGAAAAACTATGGCCGTTTGTTTTAAGATAGAAAATGCCATTTTTTAAAATTAAATCATAGCTGTGTACATTAATGCAGTCATGGGGTACAATGTGCTGGTTTTATATACAATTTGGAATATTTTCATCAAACTGGTTAACATAGCCTTCATGGCATTTTCTTAGTTATTGTGTTAAGACATTTATATTCTACATTTAGAAAAATCACATGTACCCTTAAAAGATGCACCGTAGGTGTAGTCCCACCAATTACTCTCCCTTCTTCCATCCTCCCCGCTCTCTTCCCCTCCCTTTCCCCTTTCCCCATATGCTTGGGCTACAGTTGGGTTATAGCTTTCCGATGAAAGCTATAAATTAGTTTCATAGTAGTGCTGAGTACATTGGATACTTTTTCTTCTATTCTTGACATACTTTGCTAAGAAGAATACATTCCAGCTCCATCCATGTAAACATGAAGGAGTAAAGTCTCCATCCCTCTTTAAGGCTGCATAATATTCCATGGTATACACAATTTATTGATCCATTCGTGGGTTGATGGGCACTTGGGCTTCTTTCATGACTTAGCAATTATGAATTGGGCTGCAGTAAACATTCTGGTACAAATATCTTTGTTATAGTGTGATTTTTGGTCTTCTGGATATATACCTAGTAGAGGAATTGAAGGATCAAATGGCAGGTTGATTTTTAGTTCTCTAAGTGTTCTCCAAACATCTTTCCAAAAGGAACGTATTAGTTTGGCAAATGCCATTTATTGATGGGTCTGAGAGGGAAACTATAATTCTGTCAGATACAAGTAACTTTTTAATTCTCTGGAAAAAATATCTATCAGCATATAAGCTAAGATTAGAAGAAATTTTATAGATTTATTAGAAGAAATATTTATGTAGTGTATTTGAGGTACTGTAATTACAGTGTTCCTATACATAATTTTTTTTTAGCTTTTAATGAGAGATTTTGGGTACTTGGAACAGGTAATTATTGCATTGATTTTTCCTTTATAATTACATTAGTAATTATACTTAAGTAATTTAACTTAAATCATTTTAATTTTAGACACAGTGAAAGGAAACTTTTTCTGTTTGATTTTGAGTGATATTAATCCATTAAAATAAAAAGTTTATCCTTTTTGAGATAACGTAGAAACTCCTTTATAACAAGGATTTACTTTAAGAAAATCTTGACCATTTTTTAATTTTTGTCAACATGAATTTGATTTTTTTTATCAACTCGGAAATGTACTTTTCGAATGATATCCCCAGAGCTTTTTAAAATTTTAAAAATATCCAAAACAAAACCAAAAAATAGCCTTCCTTATGTCTCTCTGGCCTTTTGTGCGTGCTGGAAACAAAGTGATCTTTCTATTATAAAGCCTAGATTGGATCATCCCATCTCCCTGCTTAAAACCTCTTAATGATTAGAGATGTTGAGCATTTTTTCAACATCTCTATCATCAGGGAAATGCAAATGAAAGCCACAGTAGATGCCTTCTAACTCCAGTGAGAATGGCTCTTATCAAAAAGTCCCAAAATAACAAGTGTTGGTGTGGATAGGGAGTGAAAGGAAAACTTATATACTGTTGGTGGGACTACAGTGGTGGGAGTGGACAAGGATAGGGATGTGGATAGAGAGTGAAAGGAAAACTTATATACTGTTGGTGGGACTACAGTGGTGGGAGTGGATAGGGATAGGGATGTGGATAGGGAGTGAAAGGAAAACTTATATACTGTTGGTGGGACTACAGTGGCGGGAGTGGATAGGGATAGGGATGTGGATAGGGAGTGAAAGGAAAACTTATATACTGTTGGTGGGACTACAGACCTCTTTGGACAGTCATGTGGAAGTCCCTCAAATAACTAAAGGTGGACCTATCTATCATTTGAGCCAGCAATCCCAGTACTAGGTATTTACCCAAAGAAAAAAAAAGACATTTTATAAAAAAGACACATTTTTTAATAGCAGCACAATTCACAAAGGCATGAAAACAACCCAAGTGCTTGTTAATACACGAATGGATTAATAAAATGTCTATGTATATGTGTACCATAGAGTACTACTCAGCCATGAAAAAGAGTGAATGTAGTGTCTTTTGCAAAGACCTGGATGAAACTGGAGATTATTCTTCCAAGTGAAGTATTGCAAGAATGGAAAAGTAAACATCATATGGACTCCATACTAAATTAGAACTAGTTGACTAAACCTGTGTGCATGCATAGACGGAAAACTCAGTGGGAATCAGTGTGGGGAGGAGGAGGAGGAAGGGACGGATCAACTCACCCCTAACAGGTACAGCGCACCAATGCACACTTTCTGCGTGAAGGGCATACTTATAACCTTGCTTTAAAAATGTACAACAGTAAATTATGTATCCATACATGTATATCCCTGTAATATTCTGAAATAAAGCAAAAAGAGAAACTTCTCAATGAAGTCCCATTGCTGTGGGAACCAACTCTGAACTCTGGACCGTGGCTTGGGTAGAGTAGCTTGTGAAGCAGCCCACTTCTCTCTCTGTCCCCATCTCCAGCCTCTGCATTTCTGGTGTCCATTTCCCAAAATCACCATATGGGTCTACTCTCACCTCCTCACGACTTTTGGGGTCCTCTTACCAGAATATCCCCCTCTTTTCTTGACTCCTTGTATAAATGTCCATACCACCATCCTGTTATTCTGGGTTGCTTCTATGCCTCTATTTCAGGCCTGATGTTGTATTTTGTTTTCTTTTTGAGGCTATTTAAAACCTGTAATAATGTAACCTAGTTTATTTGTAGTTCTTCTGCAAAGGGACAGGTTAACTGTGTTTTCCTGTGTTTTTCATATTATATTCAGTGCTAATGCAGCCTTTATATGAGCCATTACTACAATGTGATTATATTGTGTAGTCCAACCTTCTTAATGACAAGAAAAAAGAAGACTTTAGAGTGAAGAGAAATTCAACATTTCACGTCCTCCATTTAACATTTTTTATAATGAAACAATAAAGGAAAAAATGAATGCATAAGGGGGGGAAGGTATCATAGGAAAGTTTGGAAAGAAGCTATTGAAAAATTTCAGGATTATTTCAGTGAAATAAAAGTAATTTTCCATGCAAACAGAGGATTTCCAAAAAACAACAAAAGAAAGCATGCTTTTTTTTTTTGCTTTCAATCAAATTTAGAACATGAGAATGGAGGACCAGTCTGTAAATGAGAGGAAGGACTTCTTGGTAGTATCAGACTTTTGGAACTGGAATGAAGAGTATATGAAGACTTAGATGGTAGAAAATTACACTGCTCACCACATAGTACCTTTATAATTTAACACTAATACAAACTTATTAAAATAGAGGGGATGTTTTTAAAGAGGACAGAGAGGGAAGTGAAACATTACTCAGTATCTCACCATCCAGAAGTGCCTAGTGGGAATTTGCAAGATCAAAATAAGAGATTCATCTATCTTCGTGAAGACAGAAGACTGGACGGAATACAGTTAATGCAATTTAATATAACCTCGAAGACATAAGGACTTCTTGCTTTTTAGTATTGTTAAGATGATTAGAGCAGAGAATTATAATTAGATTCATAAACCAAACTCTTAAACCCTAGATTTACTCACTTTTTTTGTGAATAAAATCACAAGAAGGAAGGGATACGTCTTCTACCCAGGGAATGTAACTGGACTACCTATATAATTAAACAGCCTCTCCGTTCTCCTCTCAATAGGTAGCTGCGAGAATTATAAGACATTTTTGAGTCATTTCGTCTTTCTGTTACTCTGTAGGTTAGTGCCATTAAGTAATCACCTATGCGTAATTTCTGTTTTACTTTTTAAGCTGGATAATGCGGATGAACAAGCAGCCCAGATCAGAAGGGAACTGGATGGTCGCCTGCAGTTGGCAGAGAAAATGGCAAAGGTAAATTATTAACTCTGATGGATGGTACCACACTTCTTTCTGTACCTATGTTCTGTGGGTTGAAGGAATGTTTTGTATAAGTAAAGCCAATGGAAAAGCCACGTGCAATGGTGCATACCTATTGTCCCATTTACTCGGAAAGTTGAGGCAGCAGGATCCCATGAACCCAGGGGTTTGAGGTCCTCGTGTGCTGTGACTGTGCTGTGAATACTGTGAATGGCCTCTGCACTTCAGGCTGGATAACACAGCAAGACCTTGTCTCACACACACACAACTATATATATGTATATAGATGTACATATACATATATCTCCAGCATAATTTTCTCTTCTATATGTATAGCTCTTAATCCAAGCATCTGAATGCATGTTCTCTAAGTGGAACATAGTACCCACATTACATGTCCATCCTCAAATATCAACTGTTTAAATTCAATGATGACTTCTATAGGATTTCTGAAAGCAATGCCTGAATCTCTCAAACTGCAGGATCTAGAAGAGTTTCGATATTGCACTAAGTAAAATAATAAAAAAAGAAAAATCTCCTCCCCGCAAAATCATATGACACATTCTAAAGTATCCAGGGTATTTTGGCTCATATTTATGACAACTAATATTTGACTGAATGATTCAATACAGGAAAATGTTAAGTAGTACAGAGTCTGCCAGATAAAATATGTTCAGTATAATAGTGCAGATTTTAATTTTTGCCATCACTGTGTTTTTGTAAAGAGAAATATATTCCAAATGAAAGCCATGACTTTCTTTTTAATACTTTAGGTTTTTAGAGCGAATGGAACCTAATTGTCTAAATCATTTAGTGGATTGATGGGTTGACTGACTTCAGTGTTATAAAAGTATTCATTCTTTCCAATGGAATTGCAGCAGTAGTGCTGTTGATTGCCCCGAGCGTTAAGATTTTCTCCCTTTTCTTTCTGCCAAGCTAAAGCTTTGAATATTTGATGGGTAGTTTATTTTTCTTCCTCTCCCACTTCATATGACATGTATAAATGCACACTTCTTTATTTACAGTTTCACAAATGTAGGTGTCTATACACCCTGTGTAACCATTCCCAAATCAAAATTGCTTCCGGCATGAATGAAGATGCATCTTGTACTAATTTTAACAATCAAATTACTTTGGGATGTCAGAAAAAAAGTACAGATTTACAACTTACCTGTTAGTTTTTAAAATACAATTACTATGTTTTTCTAATGTTTATTAAATTAAAAAGTAGAAAAATGATGAATTAGAGATAAAAAATGAGATAGAAAAAAATTGAGAGAAATTAGGTAACAAGAATGACAGTAAGTTATGAGACCCAAGCCAGAGATATATGAGGAGGACTCCCCAGATGAATGAGGACGTAGGTGCTATGAGTAAGGGGCGGTGGCAGAAAGCATAACACATGTATGTTTGTCCTCCGAATATGTACGGAGATGCTGGATCATTAATTTGAGTGTGAACGTCATAGGATAGAAATAAAGTAATTTGATGCAATTATAAGCTTTAGAGGTAAATAGTATTTAATCTGACTGGAAGAGCATTTGTTTTTCATAGACCTGAGGCTAGGAGAGAATGGTGGTGGGGGGCAGTGTGGCTGTGCCTGACAGCATGTGGGGGGCACTGAATCTTTATTCAGCGTTTGTAAGTTGCCTACTTAGATATAGATTGTAGCTAAGATGGGGAAAATGTCGTAAATCACACGGGTCCCTCCGAGGGCCTGAGTGCCTAGGCAGTGCTTTAGAAGAAAGTTTAATTGCTTTTCTGAAGAGTTAGGAGACAAGGAGGAAAGCCTCAAACGTGTTCCCAAGGTCACGGCTGAGAAGGAGCATGCGTGTTGTGAACTCTGGGCTGCATCAGAGGGACTGGTCGGTGATAAACCTGGAGGGCCCCCCAGTGGTTTTATTAGAGATGTTAGTGACATGGGAAAACTGTGGAGGAAGAAGTGGGGTTGGAAGGAAAATATACCTCTAAAGATAGGACACCTTTCAGCAAAAATATTTACATAGCAGATCAAGCAGGTTTCATTGCTTTCCAGTCCAGTGTGACCAAAGGGAAGGCACCTTAATGAAATCTTTATAAGGCTAATGGCAATCTACTGACTTCATTGCATTGAATCCCTACACTAATCCTGGGAACCCCCAAAGACAGATGATATCATGAATTTAATTTTGTGGAAGAGGAGATTGAGGCTTAGGGAAGATGACCGACTTCACCAAGATTGCATAACAACTTATTTGAGCTGAAGCAGCTTCAAACCCTGGCCTTGCCATATGTAGGGCCTGGCTGGCTCCTTCTCCTCCTGCCTCTTCAGGGTGACGGATCTAGACGTGTGGTCTATTAATAGGTATTAGTTGGCACCAGGACTACCCCCTTCCATGCTTCACAAAATAACACAATACAAATAACAGTAAAGCCACAGGACAGAAATCTCTGTGACTTTAGTATTTTAGCCAAGGGATAATTAGAAAACAGAAGGAAAAAATATGGATAGGGGCAGAGAGACCTGTGCTCAAATCTGTGATTGCTGTTTCCTAGAGTTATAATAATAGATATGTGATTTAATAGTTTGAGTCTCATTTTTTTTTCTATCCATATATTCATTGAGCAGATATTTATTTGACCAGCCAGCCATTGTCTTACGCACTTGGAATATATTGGGATAAAACAAAATAAAAATATGCCTGCCAGGCCCTGATGCCAGTCAGTTTATTTGGGGGACCCTGTGAAAAGCAGCAAGCATGTCTTTTAACTGAACTGCGAGAGGTGGTCATTGCTGCTTAGAAAATAGATCAGAGCAGGGGGCTCAGGAGTGTGGGAGGGAGTGGTGGGTGGTTACAGTTTCCAGTCAAGTGATCAGGGAAGGCCATGTCTTGGCAGTACAATCTTTCTGGTTACTCCTTCCCAAAGACTTGGAATTATCTTTGACTCTTTTTCCTTGCTGATAACCTCATGCAAGATTTATCAGGAAATCCTTTTGCCTCTACCTCCAAAGTATTTCTAGAATGTGATAGTTGTTGCTACCTTCCTTCCTTCAATGTAGTCATCATTGCGTCTCACCTGGATAATCGTTCTGCCCTTGTGGCTCGCCTCCCGGATGCGACCCCGGTCAACACAGCAGTGATTTTCGGCACAAAACCTTATGCAGGGGTCCCCATGTTGCTCAGAGTAAAATAAAAGTTCCTACAATGGCCTGCAAATCTCAAATGATCTGGTCTTTTTTACCCCTCTGACCTTATCCTCCACTCAGCTCTTACCCTTGCCCAATTCACTTCACCTTGGGTGGCCTCCTTGCTCCTTGTACTACAAAGTATTTGCCCTGACTGCTCTCCCTGCCTGTAGTAATCTTCCACTTTGCTCCACAGCTTGCTTCCTGTATTAGTCAGATCTCCAGAGAACGAGAACCAACATGAGGTCATATCTGAATGTCTAGACATATATCTAGATACACAGAGATCTGATATCAAAATATGTGCCGATGCTAGATTTCTCATTAAATAATGTGTTGAAAATTTAATGAGAAAATGCATTGAAACCTTCAAGTATATATTTGCCTTTTTCTTTGTGGAAATATAACTTTTAAAAAGGAAAAATTATTACTTTCATACAAATATGAAATGGACACAATGATTTTGTTCAATGAATAGTAAGGGAACCAATTTGATGTTAAAACAAATCCAGAGAGCATTTGAGAAATTAGGCATTTTGGGGCATGCCAAAATTTATGGATTATGAATAAAAGTGGTTAGTTTCTCAAAACAAATTTAAATCATAACCATTGAGTAATCTTATCTGTCAGACAAACTTTTGCATCTTTTCCAACCAAACTTCTACAGGTAACACGAAACCTCATTGTCTAGAACCTCTCATCAATCAGTAGTAAACAGAACCAGGTTCTAAGTACATTTCCCCAGCTGGCCCGTGGGTGGCCTTTGCCTGTGTGTTAAGGACCTTCCTCCTCATCTTTTTACCTTACTCTGAGTTTTGAATGTTTCTCCTGATGGCTTTTAAAATTAATCCAAAAATCTAAAAATACCCTTTGTATGATTTATTTTGTTGTTCCCCTTTGCTTGTTTTGAAAAACCATTCTAAAACAGTTCCCCCCACCCAACGAAAACCAAGGCATTCGATAGCTGGGTTGTTGTATGTTTTACCTGAGGATGCAAATTTATTATTTTAGAATGTTGCTTCAAACTGTAGAAAAGTGTTAAAAGGATACTTCAAGAAAATTAATTTTTAATTTAGGTATTTTAACCTCTCTGTGATAATATGAAATTTTAATATTTATTGTATGCAAATTCTTTTAAAAAGAAATATGTGAAGGTCATATTGGGGGGGAAAGGAAAACAGGTGATCTGAGACCTGGGGACAGATTTGTGAAGTGGTACCATATGTTAGGAACTGTGGCAAGCCAGCCAGAGTCCTGGTGCAGATTGACAAGAGCACCCTGGACGCATTCCAGTTGTAGGAGAGATGCAGATTTCTTGGTTAAATTTTTTTTTTTTTTTTTTTTGAGACAGCGTCTCAAGCTGTTGCCCTGGGTAGGGTGCTGTGGCATCACCGCTCGGAACAACCTCAAACTTTCGGTCTTAAGTGATTCTCTTGCCTCAACCTCCCAAGTAGCTGGGACTACAGGCACCTGTCACAACGCCCGGCTATTTTTTGGTTGCAGTTGTCATTGTTGTTTGGCAGGCTTGGGCTGGATTCCAACCCACCAGCTCCAATGTGCCTGGTGCCCTAACTACTTGAGTTACAGGTGCCAAGCCTCTTGGTTAAATTTTGAAAGATACCAAGAGAAGAAACCTCAGTACAGGCAGTGATTTTCTAGAGCACCAGTCAATCATTTGGAGGATGGCTTTCATCTCTGTGTGGGGACGGCCACATCTAATGATGTAAACTCGTCTACCTGTGCTTTTAAGGAAGGAAGGACTAAGGGCCAAGTTGGCAAAGATCCAGAGTCAAGAGTATGAGGTCTCAGAGTGCTTTTATCTGCTCTTTAGTGGAATATAAATTGATAGAATCTTCCCCCAGAATAATTTGTCAGTATATAAATATTTGGAATGTCCTTTTAATTGAAAGAAAGAACAGAAATATGATTGCAGAGATAAAAGGATTGAATGATAACGCTCATGTAATTCAGCAAGAAAATAGAATCTTCCTGATAGTTACTTTTTCACATAACAGCTTTTACACATATTATAAATTAACCTTTTCCTTTAAACTTAATTATTTTTCCTAAATCTTTAGTAAAAAACTGAATTTAGGGTCATGGGAAATCTTGGCATGTTTGTATGAGGTGAAAAGTCACTAATTTTAGAATATGACCATATCCTCACTCACAATTCAAAGATATCGTATGACCATAAGTTCAGTTTTTCCTAATGGTTTAGAAACATAATGTTTATTTATGAAAAGCATACCTTTCTACTAGTACGCATCTGTAGTAAGGCAGAGAGATATTGTTAAAATGTTTGTTTTCTAACTGGAAGAGCAAGTTATCAGGTCATCCTGAACTTTGTCTTTCCCTCCTCCTCCTCCTCCCCCTCCCCCTCCCTCCCCCTCCCTTCTTCTTTTCCTTCTTCCTTTCCTTTCCTTTCCTTTTCCTTTTCTTTTTCCTTCCCCTTCCCCCTTCCCCTTTCCCCTTCTTTTCTCTTTCCCTCTTTGTCTCCCCCTCCCCTCTCCCTCCTCCTTCCTCCCATTTCCCCCCCTCCCCTTCTCTCTTCTTCTCTCCCCTTCTCTTTCCTTCTCCCTCCTCCTCCCTCCCTCCTTCTCTTCCTTCTTACTGTCCTGTCCAGTTCCCTTCCCCCTTACCCATCTTTTCTCTTTCCCTCTTCATCTCCCCCTCCTCTCTCC